>WYDI02023707.1:0-75458 GCA_009867235.2 Psittacus erithacus | reverse complement strand
GTCTGGCAATAAAATCGGAGCTGAATTATCACTCATATTGGGTCGTCTCTTGCTTCCCCGCGCCGCGCCTGCAACACTGCTGCTGAACCCAGGACAGCAGGGGTGCCTCATATATTAAGGAATTATTTTTTTCAGACAGAAACAAAACTAAATAGCAGAAAATCCTTGCTTGGCAGGATGCTGACATTCATTTTATATTTGAAGGAGGTATCCTTGCCCATGGCAGGGGGGTTGGAAGCAGATGATCTTTCCTGTCCCTTCCAACACAAACCATTCTATGATTCTACGACTGGAATCCTATCTAACTGATTTCAAACCAGTCATAAGGGGCAATTTCACAACTTTCTCAGTAGCATCAACCTGTGCCAGGAAGAAGCAGAAACTCCATCTCCTTGATCTTTAAATGTCACTGGGGACAGTTCAGCATCAATGGTAAAATAGTCCATGCCATTACATTGCAGCATAGATACCAGTATCCTGCTGCGGGCTGGAGGTGGTGCTCTCACGTCCCTCTCTGTGACACTCAAAGAGTTAATGGTCATTGAGAGCACTCTGGAACTGCTGCAGATGTAACCAGGAATTGGGTGAAAATCTCCAAAAGATTATTTTTTCAGCTCGAATATAACAGGAGTCATACAGAGAATATCCAGGGTTCTTCAATGAAAGATTCTTTCAGGGATCCCCATTGTTTTCTGTGCAAAAGGAAAAAAAAAAGGAGAAAGAAATTAAAGATAAGACACTAAGATTTTTCTTTTTAATCCTTTATGTCTACAGAAACAGTATCTGCATTACTGAGTGATCAGTTCTTTTATAGGTTGCTTCCTAAATGTAGTCTGTTTGCCTGAGTGGCTTGATGCAAGTTAGAAAACTCAGAACTCTGCTTAAGATGAGAACGTGAACAAAGGTACCATTGCAGTAACTTTTGAGAAGAGAATCTCATCCAAGTATCAGCTATAATAGACAAAAAAAGTCCTGTCCTACTCAGAAACTTTCCTATGCTGAAGCAAATGCAAAGTACATGCAGTAGCACAAACTTGAAAAATTGCATCTACCTCACATATATGTACTTTCTGAGGAAAATACTAAACCTGCACTTGAAAAGTCCATAGAGAGTTAGGATTTTAAACAGAGACTGTTTACAAAGCAAAGCACAGTTAAATGAATTAAAGGATACACAATATTTTGCCTCTTTTTTCAATTTTATTTTTTTAATCTCAGCAAACTCATGGGTTTATAGCTTTTAAAGCCAGGGAAGACCAGCATGAACATCTGCTCCAATCTGTGTGGATCATGGCTACTCTGCATTATGCAGTGATTTTTTTCTTACAGAAAACTGGTCTTCCTTAGTATGCAACTGAACACTTGGAAGTTCTATAATGTGGCTGAAAGCAGAGAATCTTTTACATAATATTCATTCTCTGCCTAAAACCCCTCAAGTGATGGCAAATCACATCTATTCTGAAAATCTTAACACTTATCTTTAGAAGATGTCATTTTCAAAATATTCTACTTTTGGTTTCTTATGGGAATGTGCCCCCAAAATTAAGTTTCTTCTTCTTGAATGAGGAAATATCTTAACCATGATCTAGTCACCTTTTAAACTAAATATTTCAAATATGAAAACCTGACTAATGCAGATAAGCTGCACGCATACATTGGAGCCCTATATTATATGTGCCTTTTTTTTTTCCCTGGCCCTGGTAGTTATGATCACATAATCACAGTCTTGCTGTTTAGAAAACTGAGGCACTGGGAAGTAATGGTATTTGTCAAGGGATGCATGGTAAGTCACTATCTGTAAAAATACAGTAGGACAGCGTTGTCGCGCATTCGTGATCGTACTTCCAAATGCTAAGCTCCATCCTTGCTTATTTGCTCTTCATTTCAGCTAGATTCAAACAAAAAATATCAGGCAGGTTATTAAAATAGGTCAAATATTTGTGCAGATCCACAGCAGTATTTCTGTAAACAGTGTGAAGACAGATATGCATCAGAAAGTAAAAAATCGACCACAATACAACGGGAAGTTTAAAGATAAAACCACCTGAAGGTTAAAGCAGTGCTCAGCTCTGCAAAGCTGTGGCAGGCAATTTACAAAGGCAGACTCCCTAATGAGCAATTAGCAATTCCTGCATTATTTATTCCTGTATTGTTCTGGTATTTCCAGTCTCCTAACACTGAGTGAAGCTGTGGCTGGAGGTAATGCAAACAGTCTGCCTGTAATTATTCTGAGGGATTTCACTACATTCACGTGGGATGTGATGTTGTAAAAAAATTCATTGTGTGCCTCTCTCAGAGTCTGAAATTCTGAAGCATTTGTTTATACTAAAGAATCACATTTGCAGCTTACCAATGTTCAGGTGCTTAGCAATAAAACTGGAGAGCTGCCGCTGGCACTTCCCAGATGGACTCTTCCTGGTGCTTAAAAGAAAGAGCAGGGGTTTCTGGAATGTCTCAGATTTATCTGAGTAATGATACCAGTGGAGATACCCATGAAAGAAGCGCTGCAGAAGTGGTAAGAGTCTGACTGCACGTGGGCATGCTGGAACACTAACTGCAGATAAGGAACAGTATGTTTTCCTTCCTGTGATGCAATAAGGCTTCTCATACTCCTTGTACTCTCTTTGCAATATAGTCAGATATGCAATATAAATACCAATCACCAGCCTGTAGGTTTGAAAATAATAATTAGCAATGACTAATATCTGGCTTAGGTTTCACACCTAGCAGCAGCCTCTCTAGCTTGAATTCACACTTAAGTCCCTGTGCTGTTCTGGTTTACTCGCTTATGCCAGTACTGAAAGGTATGAGCTGCCAGAGGAAGGGACACATATCCTTGGGGTCTTCTCAGTCCTAGTTTCATGAAAAGCTACAAACTCTTTCATTTGCAAAGGCATGCCAAGGGGATATGTGCTATTTGAAGTGATATCTAATGTTTTCTTCTGTGATGAGTTGGTACAAAGACTAAAAATTTATGTCAAGAGCCAGGTTAAATTAATCACCATAGCTCTTTATTTTTTTTGATGTCATTGACATTGTAATAGTGCCTGCTGGTCTCAACCTGGTTAAGCCATGCATGCTAAATGCTGGAAATAAGACTTTTGAAAAGATAGCTCTTGATACAAAATGCTTGTAAGCCAAAAAGAAATTTGCATGACAGATACGCATGAAAAACCTGAGATGTGGTTAAAAGGCAGCAGTGGGATAGCCAAGGTTTAGGCACATTTCTCAGTGAGGTCCATGGACTTCTATTATCATCTTTTTCGTACATATTCAGTTTCAGGCGGGACTTCCAAGACAAAAATAGGAACACAACAACAGTTGACAGGCAGGAACAACAAAAGCAACACAACCTATTTGCAGAACATGCCCAGATTCTTGACTACTGTTTAACATGTGTCTACTCAATAGCAGATCATAATTGATTCCTTAAGTCATGGAAGCACATATATAAAAAGTGTTTTGTGGATACTTTTGTTATGTTTTAGTGGTTTCTACGCTTAGATCCAGGATTATAACTTAACCTGTGACCCTAAGTGCAAAAAGACAACCGTCGTCCTTCCCCAAAGCTGTTGCGAGAACAGAGCTGCAGAGACTAAATGACTAGTTTTAGACTTTCCCAATATAGCTACCAAAGCTAGTTCTCCTTCCCAGAGAGCAAATCATTTGATACTTGTTGATATCTACCTTCAGATTTAATTCCATAATAGTAGGGTAGAATTCAGCTCTAAATTAATACAATTAAATTTAGCAGTCCAGATGTAGGGGAACACACGTGCCCTAGGCGCCTAAGTTTCCATTATAGTTAATGAAGCCTAAAAGAAGTATTAATCTACCAGCCAGTGGTGCTGTATTTAGCTGCTTTGACTTAAATATGCCTCAATGACATCTGAGATGCTCAACATTATCTGAAGTGCTCATATGTAGTTGACAGAACTGACAAAAGACTTCTGATAGATCAGCATCTTTCAGAAGCCGCTAGAGACCACGGTATTTTCAAGCCCCTCAGGTGACATTAGTTGTCTATGGGCAAGAAACTGTATATTTAGGTGTTTACTTTAGGATAAGCTGAGTGACTGTAGGATCCATAGACTACATTCATTGATTCTAACGGAAGCTTAGACATTAGGTTCATATGTAACTTACACATAGGCAGCTTTTCAGTCTCAGAATGGTAAACCAGATGGAGAAAACTGTGTTCCAAGGAACATTTGTGGAAGGAAAATACTTCTATCTAAATTTATGCAAAGACAAGTGATGTATTTTTAGTTGTAAATATCCTAAATTCCTATGGAAAGAGTGAATTTATCAGGGATGTAAAATACCAAATGCAAGTTCAAGGGGTTACGTGGTAATTTCTAAAATAGTTATTTTATCTGTATCTTCATGAGCAAGAGTCTGGAAAAACCTGTAAAATCAGATGCAAGAACCAACTAAAAATTTCACTGGTGGAAGAAGTCAAATTAAGCAAGGCTTAATTTGTAAGGGAAAAATTCTAATAGGAAAAAACCTTAAACACTGGTGAGAACAGCACATTCGGTGCTCATGGAGACCAGGACTGAATTTTACATAACTAGGTTCTTCACACAACCACTGTTGCCTGTAGTGTTTCTACAGCAGCTGACTTACATGAAAGTACTAATTCATTCTACGGTTACAAATTACCTGTGCCATGTGACAGTTGTTATCTAACCAAATTTGATGAGGGCATAATTTGACCATGGACACTTCAGTCGCTCTATAGTAACTAAGGCTCCGAAAGCAGCATGACTCAACAAAAACGCTGGAGACAACAAAGTAGTTTTCATGTTGTCTCTATGAAAACACAGTTTTTCTTCAGGGATATTTGATACTTTTTTGCCTCTGTATAAGTAAAGTGCAAATAATGCAAGATCATTTAATACAGCACCAAATCACAGAGCTGTGAAATCTGCTGCTGTTCAATGGACATAGGTGGTAGATGTTACCAAGACCTATTGTCCAGTGTTTGCTCCAGTAATCTTGGAAGAAAGGAGCTGTACTTCTGTTCACGGTTCAGTTTCTCATGTCAGATTTAGGTCAACCACTCTGTAAAATGGGAGAAATAGATATTGTATCAAACACCTCACTCACTAGCGGAGATCTAACTGGAATTCAGATGCAGCAATGGCACTGAGCAGATGACAATAGCAGAGAGACTTTTCAGAGACTTACTTGGGTGTTTTGCACATCAATTACCATTTAGCCACCCAAGAGCAGACACTTCTCTCATAGCAAGCCAGACAGATCTAATACAGAAACTGAAGAGTGTCTTAAATGAAAGTCAATGACCATTAAGTCATTAAATCAGCTTAAGTCTGCACAGAAGTGTCAGAATAAATTGTGTGTGGAGGAATATCAAAGATATAATTAAGATATTTGTTAAAAAGGGCAGGAGGAATTACTGGTCACCAGGACACGAGGCTCTTCCCTTCTTTTACCCAGGTCCTTCTAAACAAGGGGACACTTATAAGTGACCTTATACACACTCACTTTAGATAAAGAAAAGTGAGTGTGTATAAGGAGTCAAGATCTAGGCTAAGAGGAAATATTATGGCAAGAAATGTGCATCAGACTGAAACTAGTGTAGCTTTTTTTTATACCAATTATCATCACTCATTCTCCTGATCTGGCTCCCTTAAGCGCATTTGCAAACACCAACTCTGTCCTTTCTGTGGCTTACAGCAACACTGGTGTGTTGTAATGCTTCAAAAAATGTTCTTTTGTTAGAAGAACATATTTGCTTATGTAATAGCTGAGCCTATACAGAATGCAGTCAAAACTGTGCCCCCTGCTTGTGACCAAAAGGTAGCTTCAGTTTTAAATCAGGCACTGATGATGGCTTTGCTTTAGATAGAGGACAAGAATGCCTAGGAAAAATTGTGGCTACTATACAAGCATGTAAGTATGCTTCAGCAAAATGTTGAATAACAGCATCATTGTGCTAAATAAAGATGCTCAATTTTTACTCTAGAAGCTGTACCCAACTCCCTCTGTGGACCTTTGCCGCCTGCTGTTCATACTTGAAGTAACAAGGTCACCCTAATCTGACTCCACATGGTTTTGGTATTTTCAGAGAACAGCTATACATTGCTGAGAAACTTTTCCTAAGTAGCTTTTTCTCTTTACTCAATAAAGGCAACCAGTCCATGTCATTATACAGTTTCTCTTAAGGTATCTCTTAATGCTACCCTGACAAATTGCTATTTCAAATTTCTGTTAGAACCAGGCACAGCAGTCATTCCATGTTGGTGGGTTCTTTCAGGTATTTTTCTTGTTTTCATTTTGTAGAGATTTGAGTGACTCAGCATCACATTCCTCATGATTAGGAAATGTTTCACAATTTCACTTTACTGTATATCAATAACATTTTATCTTTCCCTTAACGTGCCCTTCTGAGATGGGCTTGCAGTAAAAACACACTCATGTGCTGCTGATGTAGCCATAGTTCTCTTACTGATTTTTTCCATTGCTCAACACAGTTATTAACATAAATCCCACCAACTTTTACTCCCATCTCAGCTAAGATCTGACCAAAAAGCAGAGACTGGAATCAATTTCTAATTTAGGAAGAGAGTAGTGTTTGAAAAGAAAATCGCTTCAGAGGGAAGAAAAATTCAAGAGCAACAGCTGTTGTGATTACTGTATGGAATTGAGAAATTTACACATGCAATCACAGACTACAGTGTATTTAAGATGGTCAGACATCCTAGTTCAAAAATATTGGTGTTCTTCCTCCTCCATTTTTGTACCAGTTTAACCCAAGGAAATGCAGACAAACGACTACACCTGCCCCCTTCTTTTGTCTGTATTCTCAGCACCTGCTGAACCACTCCTATCCCATTTCCTCTTGACAAGTCAGATATTGCTGCTGTCTCTGTTTCACTGTGCAGCTAAGTAGCTGATGTGTCTTCCTCAGCACATTCCCAGCATCCTGTTCTCATTTCTCTCCAGAGCACCTTGGCCCAGGAGAAAATAGGAAAGGAGATTTGCTAGTGGCTGATGGATAATGCCAAAAGAAAGCAAGTTTGAAGAAACTGATACAAATATATTGCAGGGTGAATTAGGCTGGATACAGAGGCTTGGCAGAACACCAGTAAAGATTCAAACTTTAGCCCTTGCTCCCAGAGACTGCTATATAATTCTCAATCACTGTATAATGACAAACAACAACTCTTATTGACAGCAGTCTATTTCAGGTAAAGAGGGGTGTGCAAAGGCAAAGCTATGGCATTGAATCTTCTCAGGCAGGGAAGGACACTGAGCCAAGACTCCCATACTTTGGGCAAGTGCTCTAACACCGACCTAAAGAAGAAAAACTTGCTTGCCAGTTTTGAAATTGGCTATATGTATTATGCAAAGCCAAACCTGAACTCTGGCACTACTTCTTCAGACATCAGAGAAGAAAGAGGAAGGAATACCGAATTTGGATCATCCTAGCGGGACCTATGCTCTGAGCTGCTTTGCCCTAAGAAGACTGAAGTGCTTTCTGGACATGCTGAAGATCCTCTGTTACCTTGGAAAATGCAAAGTTCAACATTAAAGAAGATAACTGTACTGGACAGTTGAACTGAGATCTTGAGAATTTAACCTGGATGTATGTATCTGCAATCTTCTAAATCATTATTTTGCATCTCAGTTCATGCCCATACAAGCAGTTTACTTTAAATTCTTTGTATCTTTGATGAAACCAACACTGAAATTGTTCTTATGCTTTTTTAGGCTTTGGACTGGCAGCTTTCCACGCATGCAGATCCCCATGGGCCAAGCACAGCTCTACTGATGTTTCTGAGCTAGTTTTCAGAACAGGCACCATATATATTATATATTGATGATGAATAATATACATCTACAGATCAGTTTTAACTTTGAAGAAGGTCTAAGATTAAAATAGCAAAATTTGCTTTATGTAACAGCTCAGGACTCCAATTCTGATTTATTCAGGGAAAAAAAAAAAGAAAAAAAGAAAATCCTATTTAAAAGTAATACTAAAAGTATTCGGAGAGCTAGGCAGAAAATCCAGCATTTTACTTTAAAATAAAGCTATATTTTTAAGGAACATAAACCAAAAACATTTACACTTAAATTTTATTTAGCATTCACTTTCATGTAATATTTGCCCAGTGATAACATCTATGAGTTAAACTATTCCAATATTAGTGAAAGAATGTGGGGTCTTTTATCTTGCAGAAGAAACACTCAAAAGTCAGCAGCTGTAATTCTAGGTCAGAATTTCTCTTGACTCTTGTTCTCTTTATACAGGAGCTGGTTTAAAACACTGCTCTGTTTGAGAGCTTTTAGACTGGATATATCTTCGCTTACAACAGGGATATCTTCACTTTGACCCTCAGTTGTCAGATCTTCACTGTCAGAGAGTGTACACAGGAGTGTATCATTTTCATAGGTAGGAAAATAATACCTGAAAGAAACAAGGCATAATTACTAGACAGGAACATATTTTGTTTCAAAGAGACTAAGCATATCTTAATGAGATTCCATTTTAAGAAAGAAAAAATGAGAAAGTCTGTCTGGAATGACAGTAAATAGCACATCCAAAAAATCCAACTGGCATGTACACCTTAGAAGAGCTGTACAGAAGAGCTGGCAACAAACAAGTCTTTCCCCCTATTTCTTCACCTGTACATTGTCACAACCGAGGCTGCAGGTCCAGATTTTTCCCACAACAAATGCTGTAGTGAGCTGTTTGAGTTAAAACACTCCCTGTGTTCTCCCACCTATGGTATCATCCCCCAGACCTATTCAGCCTACTTACAATCTGAACCAGTGTTGTTACACTTTATTTGCTATGGAGGAAACTAAGGGCAAACTTGTTTTGATGCCTAAAATTAGGTAGACATTACGTATATATCTACATTAGACATGCAGAAGAAGTGGTTTGATTTGGTTCTAGAACCATATGCCTACAGCGTACCTTTACTAGCAATGGGATACGTGTTAGATGCCCATCCCAGGCATGAGCTGCATATGTTCAGAGAACCAATGGCTGGAAGACCTAAAAGGTGCCTACAAGAGGGACAGCTGAGATGTCACTATGGCGCACAGGCTCAGCCTTTGTTCCATCAGGAGAGAACATGGTCTGTGTGTACCATGTATGCTTTTCGCCATGTACTGCACAACTGCAAATACAGGCAAAGCACAATTTTGCAGCAATAGGCTTCTCTAGCATACTAACCTGACAGTGCAGACACAACTTGCGGGGACAGTGCATCCTGGGTGCAACTACAAGAGCAGTATCTCATTTTCATTTTAGTTTCAGACTGTACTGAGATTTCTAATTCTGAGTAATTCTGAGATCACTTATTATTTTATCTAGGCCGGTAGAGCTGGGGAGCTCAGGGCACTATTGCACTGGCAAAACCCAGAACTTTCAATTTATTGCTTTACAGGTATTATCAAGTAACAGTATAAATGCTAGAAGAAACATGCTTGCCCTTACTGTGGTTGATCCCATGTAGACCTGGCTGGCAGGAATGTAATGTGTTTGGTCTCCTCCATATGACTTATCAATCCTCCTTTAGACTGGAATTTCTCCTGGCAGTTGTAGCAACGACAATGATGGATTTCTCTCCTGATGAAGTTTAGTAGCTTTACTTGCTGATAAAAGTTCAGACCTGGAAAAGATAGCAAAGAAGCACTTGGGAAACATAAGATTTAATTTACAAATGCTTTCCTGGATTCAGCATAGAGATTGATAAGAGTTTATCACTCTTACAGCACTGCCAGAATGCTGTAACTTAGCAAATCAACTGAACAATTGCTTTTTCCCAGCTGTAGAGGAAATAGCCCCTCTTTTATTGTAAAAATTGTAAACACTTTGCTTCCTCCTGGTCCAAGTAAGTCTCTCTGCTTAGTCACCAGCAGAAAGCAAACACTAGCTGAACAAAGCCTAGAGTGCAGCCTTCTCACTTGCAATCAAGTATCAACAGGCATAACAACAATAGCAATAATAATAATAGCAGCAATAATAATATCAATGATAATGATCATAGTAATACTAATAATAATAATTCCAGTACTCCAGCAGCCAGATCTGGGACTCACAGAGTGCGTATTTTTAGAAGACACTCTGCAAAAGAATGCAATGGTTCTAAAGAAAATAGCAGACATCCTTGGTACTAACAACAGCTCCAGAAAAATAAAGTGCTCTTGGCTTCCTTTTGTAAGCTGGGAGAAACAGTTTCCATAATGGAAAATTTAAATGTCCGAACAAAAATCAAATCGTTATAGCTGTTTTCCACTACTCTTATGATGTGGTTTTCTCCACACTAGTGGCAAATGCTGACAATTACAGCACCTCTTACTCACCATGCTCTGACTTTATTTTAGGAAAGTCAAATCCATGTGATTTCTGAAGGGAAAAAAAAGGAATGAAAAAATCTCTTATTTCCACTACTTCTAATATTTCAAGTCAAAAACAGCACAACATTTCTTAGACTGACACAGACATATGCATATAGACGTGCAAATACTACTACATGAAACTAACACCCACCCTCTCCTCCCCCCAGTTTTGCTTCATCAGGAACTTTTATATTCTGTTAGACTGCAACACTCTCATTAAATAGTTTATTAAAACTGAAACACAGATGCTAACCATTAAGTGCATCAAATCATCAAACCACTACAATATTAAAGATGCTATCTCTTTATTGTCTGTACCAGTCTGCACACTCACAAGTAATGGCTAGTCATAGTCTCAATGTAAAACTTGATTCTGTCTATTTTACAGAAGAGATGCTGGAGATGCATGCAGTACTTCAGCTCTGTGCTAAAGAAGGCATTCCAGCGCAGCAGCTGATTTGATCTTAACAAAGATGCTACAATCCTATTCTTTATTTCCAAAGTGATGAAAGAACTGTTACTTTAAACAAGTCTTACCTGCATGTGAAGATACAGTTTTTCTGTGGTGTCTGCTTGTTGTTCACAGAACAGGCAAACGGCACATACAGGATGCTCTTCCCAGTCAGACCAGTCTCTTATGATTAAGAGCCAAAAAGATTCATTTAATTGTGGGAAAAAGAAAAGGCACTTTTGAAAGGGCACTTCAGATCTGCACTCACAGCACTAGAAATAAATCCAGAGAAACTGACTACTTTAAAGAAGTGGAAGAGACAGTGTGGATTTATACCTGAATACATGATTAGAATCTGATTTATAGTCTAAAAAAAATTACAAATTCAAGAGTAACTGAGCTGTTACTGTTGACTAATTCCTGTGCAGACAGGCAGTAAGTCCTACTTGAATTTGCCTGCACTAACAAACAGGATCTTAACTTCAGTTTCTCTCCAGTTTGGCAAGTTATCAAATATTGCATTCTGTGTTTATTTCCATAAGGTCTTTTAAAATTCTTTTACACCTTTCTAATCTCTTAATACACCAGCCAAAGACATAATCATCAGACTTCATTTTAAGTGTTATTTACTTAGCAAATATTATCATTTATGCTACATTTAGACATGCACACAAAGAATATTTTGCCAACACATTCATTTAAACTCCCAGTGCTCCTGAGGGATAGAAATATTATTGCAAACAGGTATAATCAAGTAAAATTAAGCTCAAGTCACAGGCAAAACCAGGAAGGTCAGGGACCCCAATACCCACAAATTACTTCCTGCCTATTCAATTCTCTATGGCCATGGAAGTCACCTCTGCAGTGATCTGAGGGCCCGGACCGCAGAAGTATGCAGAGGAGAGGTGGATGCCACCGCAGTCGGTTCTGCTGAGAAGCTTCCTTTGAAATCCTGCTTTAATTTCCAGTTGTTACCTGTTTATCAGACCTTTTAATGTAATTTCTTTCTCATGCTGACATTTTCGATGCTTACTCTTGATTTTTAAATTCGAGAAAAACCTCATTCAGCTGCTTTTTTGGTACAAAAGTTAAAAATAACTCATTTTACCTACATCATTACAAACCCAAATGGCTCTTGTTTGAACTCTGTGCAAATGAAAAACAGGCTTCCAGTTGAAGTACGAAATTTACAGCCCTCACTGTGGAGAACTGTCTTTAATGAGAACATTTTGGAGTCGATTTGATTGGCTTAAATTAATTTTAACTGTGTACTAACTGTGCACAGCATTTCTCCTGCAACTACTTTCAATAATGGCCTTGCAAGTCTTTATAATTGGCATATAAGTAACTCTTACTCTTCTAGGTTATCTAGTAACTCCCGGTCATCCTCTGACTGCACTTCCTCCCAGGACTTTCCAAATTCCTGGGGAGAAAAAAGAAAAGAAAGAGAAAAAACATTGCCTGTTTCACATCACCTTTTATATATCAATGGGATTACCATCTTGGAAATCACAGTCAACATCTTATTTTGGATCACTTTGGTACTTCTATGAGGTAAAGGTAGTCGTGCAACATTGCTTCAGTAATAATTTTTAAAGTAACAATTTGTTTTGTCTTTTAATGAAGCATTTCCCACCCTATATCTCAGAAGATGATGATCTGGCACAGAGTTCTCAAGAAAACCATCCATGCTCTGTGTGAAACTGAAGCGTTGCAACACTACCAAGATGTTCGCAAGGTGGGTACATTATCACTGCCTCGAGTTTGCCATCACACTTCTTCTATCCAGTCTGCCTACCCTGCACTTCATGCAGCACATGCTGCTTAAATAATGCAGCTATCACACCTGAGACTTCAGTTGGCACAGCTACACCAGTCAGCGCTTGTGCCTTGTACGAGGTTATGTTAGTAAAAACACATGGTGTAAACTTAGCAACAGAATACCCCAGAAAGGCAGCACAGGGCATAGATCCAGGGCATAGATCTCTGAGCTAGACTCCAGTTTATCTTCCATCCTCTTAGACGTGAATGTAAGCACACCTATTCATGGTGTTCTGCTTGTCCTTTTACTTTTTGTGTTGTTTATTTATATCTGAAAGACTTTCAGCACAAAGTACATCCCGATACATTTGTGCAGCATTCAGCACAATGGCAAGCACTCTCAGCATGACTGCAATATAAATAACAGGCAATGAAAAGCTGAAGCACCCTACTGAAATACCAGCAGTGATCTTTAGCTACTTTTTTCCTTTAGCTACTAAGCTACTTTAAGATCTTTAGCTACTGTTTTCCTTTTGCTCTGATTCCTCCTGCCTTTAAAAGTAAACCTGAGCAAACTAACCTGTAATCAAAACAGTATTTTTTAAATCATGCTTTTGCCTGCTGTGAAGGATTCACAAAGATCACTTTTTAAAATCCCATCCCCAGTAAAAAAAAGGCAGCTAATAAGCTCATTCTTTCATTTATCTCATTCAAATATTCTCTCTAATAAATATATTTAATAGCATCCATAGTAACAAGTGTTATTATTGCCTTCATGGTTGGTTAGCAAAAGAAGGAAAAGATATCCATCATTTAACAATTAATGAGAATTTGCAATGCTGTTAGTGTCTATCAGGTAAATGATAAACAAATGTCTCTAGACAGCTCTAAACATGTCATCATACATTACAGAATGAAAACTCAGACATTAATTCAGTGATGCTACACGGTTGTGTGCAAACTCGCTGAGTTACAGGGGAGACTCATTAATGTCACCATCACTGTGAGATAACATGAAGCCATTAACACCTCTCACCACGTTCTCAGGGCTGCACTCTAGCTTCTTGTGGCTGCTAATGTTAACACCTTAATGAGTGGATAGTCACAACCACATGAAATGAAGACGAATGCTCGCAATTTTACCTTGTACCAGCTTGAAGTATATGTGCATAAAAGAGTATGTCCAAAACAGCAGCCAATATTAAACTTCACCTTTCAATTAGAGGTGAAAGGGAAAAACCGCACAAAAGCTTTATTGTTGTTCCTGTTTCTTTATGAAGTTTCTGTGAAGAAGGCAGAGAAGGTCTCTGTTTCCCTCATCTATTTATATACAGAGGAGACAAAAAAAAAAAGGAAAAAGCTAACCAGGTCTTGTATCACTGGAAAATTGCACAGCGCACAGGTAACTGGGGACGCCGTGATGAAAGTGCCAAGAGACTGAAGCTGAAGCAACTGGGTGGGCAAGAGTTCTTCAGAACGTTCTTAAAGCTTTTCCAGTTGTTTTGATTTGTTTTGATAACATACACCTTTTCAGCTCTACAGCTTGATGGTCATCTGGGACCAAGGGTGCCTTTGTTAAGTATTCAACTTCCCTTGCTCTTTCGTCTGAGATGCAAGAGCTCCCAGCAATCATCTCTAGAGACACCCAAGAAATTCTTAACAAAACAAGAGAAAAAATAACTTGACATTGTCTATAGTTCAAACAGTAGAAAACACATAATTAAAAAAGCTACAGTCCTTGCTATATATCCAAGTAAACCCAAATGCATACGGTTTGATTATTTCCTTTTCCAAAATGAAGTTGAAATGCACAGAGATGAATTGCCTCACTGACAATTTACCTTCTTGAGTGCAATCCTAAAGGTTCTACAGGGAGACAGTCTGTGTGCATTACTGAGGCAACATAACCCAACTTGAGAAGTGCTGAGACAGGAGAAACTAGAAACAGCAGCTGGTATCTCACGCAGTTTTCCCAAAAGAACAGTTACAGAACTATCTGAAAACAGAGCTCCAGGCCTGTGGAGCTCAGAAACTCCAAAGAGATGCTGCTTTCTCCTGCAAATTTCCTCTCGCCCGTCTTCTCACCTGCCTTACTGCGATTATCAGGATTGTTTTATATCGCTGCAGTACTCAAGATGCTTAAGCACATAGAAGAGGTTACGCCAGCATTAGTTAATAAACATTGGATGAATTTCAATATGAGGCATTCCCCTACTTGTGGGATTTTATTAAGTTTTGAACTATCACCAACTGATGATGGGTCTCCCTTTACTGTTTTACAAAATATACACTGCGTAATTCAAATAGGCTAAATGTACATAGTAACCCCCATAACAAAACATTCTTCTGCTGGCCCCCAACAGGTAACAACGATGATTTTGGGCTTGGCAATAAGGAAAAACATTTTTTATCTTTGAGGAAAAACGAAGGCTTTATGAAACAAGTTTTCTGGTAGGTAATAGGTACCATTTTTCAGCTGTCTAGCTTAGTCATAAGCACATTCATTATCCTGATGTTACATTACTACAGATACATGCCATTTGTCAATTTGAAAAAAAACATCTGTGCTTCTTACAGAGCATACTTTATCTTTAAAGTGCTGATGGTAACAATCAGGTGAATACAGAAGGGAAGGCCCTCTCAGTCTTGGTCCATCTCAGTTCCTGGGGCTGGGAATAAGAGAGTTTTAATACTGTCTTCTGCTCTTTTATGGCCTCCAGCAGGCACCACAGAGTACAGAGTTCTTCCCTCTCTGTTTTCACTTGGTCCTTTGGGCAACTCCTGGGGCCACAGGCTAACACAGGCACAGAAAAAGAAAATTAGGTTGGAGGAGTTTTTTGAGCAAAGAAAAAAAAGGTAACCTACATGTATATCTTGGATGCATCGTTGCTCAGTTCTTCACCCTCTACTATCAGTTGGTCTTTTTCAATTTATACTTCAAGCCTTTCTGAACAGGATTGGTATCACCTTCCATACTTACACAATACTGACAAAAGACCTCCAAATCCTCTGGGAAGTCTGCACTGCCTTTCAAGTCATTTGCATGATTGCAAACCTCCCAGTCTAATTCAATGTAACTACCCAATAATAAACTTTTGATACTTGCTTATGAAAGAAATCTCACGCACGACAAAAAAGCTGCCACTCCTACTAAAGATTATGTGCAATTTACCTTAACACTAACAAGTGAATATGTCAATTAAATGGGGGTAGACAAATCAAAGCAGCTTGTAGAACATGACAGAAGTCACAGAAAGCATCAGAATATCTACAAAGGAACTTGCACTGTATTACTCATTGCTATGCCAAATTGGAAATTTAGGGGAAGGAATCACCCAACAAATAGACATAAAATGTAACTTATATGAAAACAGATTCTCACAACTGCATTAAAATGACATGCGAAGGCAAAAGCGTAATGGAGGGCAAGGAAGAAGGCAGGCAAACCTACTGTTCTAAATGAAATCAACGGGAGATCTGCCATCAGTTTAAAAACACAAGTAAGAACTGGCCAGAAGATCATGAGGCAATTCAGCAGACATTCTCAGGACATCTGAACAAAAAGCCCTCAAAATATCTCAGTACAAAAGCCACAAATTAAAGAAAGCTGCCAGTTCCAGCTTAATAAGACTATTTTATACAATGTTTGGCAAAGACCATATGTAATGGAAAATCATAAAAAAAGGACAGTTATGTCTGTAAGATAGTTGTAATAAAGAACTATCCATTTAAGTAGTTTAATAGCTTAAAATCCAGTTGCTGACAGAAAAGCTTTATGGTGCACATCCTAAAAATAAAGTGGGCAAGACTGTGATAATACTAATGTTTATCGTTAGAGACCTACTTAGTGTTATAGTCTCTTTAGGATGAAAACAAACTTGATCAAACTGGCATATAGTAAGATCTTTGTTACATTCTCAAATTTTAGGGTTTTTTTGGTGAAAATACACAAAAATAGATAAGTTGTATGCCTACATCTTTAGGTCAAGGTGAATTCAGTAGTAAAATTTGAAACAGTCCATCTATTACGTCTGATATGTAATCCATGGCTGTGAAATTGACCCTTGAAATTTAGAGCAATGTGAAGCACAGATCTTAAAGACTCATTGAGAAGTCAGTAAAGCTTGACAGTACACATTAGAAAAAATGATCCTTTAATAAGCTGTAAATTGCTGAGGGAGAGGAATTAAAATAACTACACCCTGAATATAGACTCAGCTTGGAAAAAACCCATCCTATTACATCAATATACCCTACTGTAGACTACATATGTGAAGTAGAGAATAATGTTATTTCTCCTTACACATAAGGCCAATCTACTGAACCCCCAGTGAACAAATTAAAGTTCTTCCTTTCAATCTTCTTCTCCTCTGTGTAAAAATAAAGGGTTTACCAAAGGCTATTTGGAAAGCAACACTTTCTATTACATAGGGACTATCCTAAAAGTTTCAAGTTAGTGAAAAATTTAATCTCATACAAAAAGTGTGCAAATACACATTTAATAGCAAACTATTTTATAAGTGTTTAAGATAAAGTTTTTAGTCTGTTTTTAATCCTTTAATAACAAAGGATCCTTTTCTTTAAAGAAGAAATGTCAGCATTCTGAAATGGATACAGATTGAAGATCAGAAAGACTGAGTATAAAGAGTTCACTGAGCAGAACATAGTGAAAGACAACTGAAAATGCGTGGAAAGAAAACAAGTCTGTAGCAGAGTATATAGAGCCAGATAAAGAACTGTGATCATTCAAAGTATGTCCCAGAAGAGGCACAGGCAGCACACTGTACAAACCTTGCACATGAAGGCCTCCCAACCAATTTTAAACATCTGGGTTGTTTGACATATTTTAGTTGAATTATATTTACCATCCTCTGTCTGTAATAGCATGGACCTGAAAAATACATCTCTAAGTGAAGCTGCTAAGTTATTAATATGTGAATTGGCTCAGGCTGGCATAAGAAGTTACTCTGAAGTCCTGTCTGGAATATGAGCAATAACTAAAGAGGACCAAGTGACTTGAGCACTGTCCTGTGATTGCCTATACTGTTTAACACTTTGCATATTCTGTGGTCATGCCAGCAGCACTATCCAGACAATGCTTGGATGTGATTCAGGAAGCATATAGGCTGTGTACCATTCTCAACAGACATGGACAAGGCCACCAGTTTTGGAGCAACTGGAAAGAGTAGGAAAAGAGGTTAAGTATATAAATATTAGTCTTGGTGTTATATTTAGTTTGGCATGTTCTGCTTATTAACATGACACAGGCACTGCGTCTGCACTGATGTTATAACCTCCCTATATCATAATGGTTGTCTGTGCTTCTGCACCTTCATCTAGCTCAATTTCCTCATCACAGCTGTGACAGATTAAAATCCGAACAATGAATGCAAGTCAGAGACAGAAGGTAACTTAAAAAGGATGTCAAGTTCTGAAAACTGCAGGATTACCTGCAGGACTAGCAGAGAAGAATCAAACTTAAAATCACTTAAAACAATTGTAACATTAAATTCAAGTCTGTTAATTTGCAAGGGAGAAGTGAATGCCCAGTTCTGTCAAGGAGCTGAGAACATGTACCCTCCAGAACTTCACAACTTTTTCCACACCATGCAGCAAGTATAGCTCAGTTTTTAAAGCAGTGACATTTAAATATCTAGAAAAGAAAATACAGGCCTTCGATCATTGATATTTTGAAGGAAAGTATATGGGATCACAGAGAAAACTCACTCCATCTTGGGTAAAAAGGACTTGGTAGAGCATTAAACATAAAATGTTTTGTTGTTAGTATTGAGTAAAACCCAGGTAGAGAAATTAAAGGAAAAGAGTAGATAGAACAGTCAAGGATGCCTACTTATAACTTGGATATTAACACACATAGAAGGCACAAAGACTATTTCAGGTGAAATACAGTTACTTCTGGGACAAAATGTAGCAGCTTTTGAAGCAGTTCCTGTATTTGTAAGTCAAAGACAGAAAGTGAAAATCTTTTACACGCACATACACACTCTCAAAGGTCTGAGATAGAAAAATATTAATACCTAGCAACACACACCTACCTGGAGGCTAAAAATAAACACTTTTCCTTTCGTCTATGTGTCTTTCATTTTCCTCCTCTTTCCATTTAATTTATACTCTGAAGAGCACTTTCAGCTTAAGCTTTGTAGAAAAGAAGCTCAAAGCCAACAGCATTCAAGTCAGACCTCCATTTACTGCATTATCTCATTTTCCCTTCTGGTTTTTAAAGCAGAAGCTGAGCACTAATGACAAGATGATTATAGTCTCTTCAAGCTACATTCTTGTATCTTTCAAAATCAATTCTCAACAACAAATGTTTACTATTCCTTAGATTAACAATTATTCAGAATATCATACCATAAAAGAGCATATTTCTTAAGAGCCCTTCACTTGATTTTTGACCTTTGTACTAATTGCAGGTTTGGAATTAGTTACTTCTAATAAGATATTGTCTGTATCTCTGTAGTCAATTTAGTAATCATTCATAGAACCACTTACCAAGTAATTAATGATGTAAAATTTGTCGTATTCTTTGTTTCTGGCATTGATTCTGCGATGCTGCTTCTTTCTCATGTGATCTTTAAGCGTGTTTTTGTCTCTGAAGACTTTTTCACAGTATAAACACTGCAAACTGAGATAAAAAGGTTGAGGTCCACACATTAAAATAAAACCAGTACGAGGTAATAATCTCAGATCGCAGGAGAGTCAAACAAACACAGGGATGATAAAAATAACATAAAATGGAAAAATAGATAATATAAAAGTTCACTGTTTGCCCCACATGCAAAGTGAGAGAAAAGTCTGATTACTCAAAATTGTCCTACCAGCACACAGGGGGGACACTGACTGGTCAACATGTAAACTCTTAACTCAGCATGCACTTACACTGGCATCCAATCCATCAGTAACTGTGTATTTATAATTCAGAGTGAAAAAACCCAAACTCTGAATGCGCTACATAGCTTTAAAACCAATTTAAATTAGCTGAATAGGAAGTTTGATATTTCTAAGTCAACAGAGAGACTAAATGAAAGTTTGCCAGGGTGAGCAATGGGTTTTGAAAGCCTGAGAAATTCAATTTAGTAAATAAATTCTTTCACATGCACACATATATGTGTATATTTTAAAATAATTAATATCTATGTATAGACATGAATTATTACATATATATATACACACAGTACTTGAGAATTTGAAAACATTCATTAATGAATGAGAATTTTACCACACTTAGGTCTTCCAGAGCAATTCAAACAAAACAGAAGTATATGTGCTGTCTTAAATGCTCTGTTATAGTATTATAAAATAATTGTTCTCTCCACTGCGGTATCAACTAACACCTGCAAGTTGAGCCTATAAAGGATTAAGTCAAATCTCCTGGCTCAGACAGTGGTCTATAAGGACAGTAATCTGCATTTCAGTCTAAGTGGGTGAATCTCCCTGAAACGGATGATGGTCCTCTTTTTTTCCTGGCAGAGACGTAGCAGAACCCTGAGCTTATAGGAACATCACTGGTTAATGGATGCAGGTCTTGAGACTCCAGTTAGCCAAGATGCTAAAACATTTTTCTTATAAGCGATGGCTTACATGTTCTGCTAAGATGGAGACAGGCTGTTGGGCCATTTGAACAATTATCTCCATGGGGGGATTGGGAAAACCCCTAGAAAATAATTTCTCATGAAATAAAAACTACGTAACTGTGGCATTTTATCTTTGTATTGGAGATACTGGCAGCAGGAAAAACAATGTGATGGGAGGGTAAACGACAGCTCTTTAAGACACAAAACCCACAGATTTTTTTGAAAGAGCAGTGTCTCTGAATTAAAATTATTATTTTCTTCCCTTTAGTGACAGATGAAAGCTTGATTGTACAGTCAGAAGGAATTTTAACAGTGCCTGGGTCAGGTCTTTCTGTGATTTCCCCAGGGTTTAAGATAGAGGTGGTGAAGAACAAAATTATTTTCTTACTCAAGCATTTGCCCCCACAAAACTCACTAATATTGTGCCTAGAAGGTCTGTACCTACATCCTGAAAAACCTTATACTCCTTCAGTAAAGGTGTGTTCAGATTCCTCTCAGCTCTTGTGTGTGGAACAGCAATTCAGGATTGTCAGTATCTTTTTGTCTTCCAAGAACTGCTGTAACATTTACACTGGTAAGGAAGTTTTGAGTTCTCCTTGTGCTAGTAGCCTCAAAATCAAAATATTGCTTTGTTGGTAATCCTAGGTCCTATGGCAGAACATGTTTTATATATAAAATACATACATATATTTTAGATTTTTTTATCTATATATATTTATATTTTAGATTTTATATATCTAAAATCTATACATTTTAGTATCTGCTTTGCTCCACCTGCTAACAGTAAACTGTTTGCTCTATTTGGGAAAGGCATCCCTGGAAGAATACTTAATGCTTTTCCTCAGCATATACAATGCAGTTATGCTATTTGCCTGAAACAAGATTTTTCTCTGCTTAATAATACTTTCAGGCACTATTTTACTAGCATGGCTATGAAGTCCATTCTTAGCAGTAGAAGTGGCCTTTCAGTGCTTTGGAAGTAATTTAAGCACGTTTATTAACTACAGGGAGGATGCGCTTTGAGAAACCTCTTTCTAAACAAAAGCCTAGATCCTACTGATAAATAGTAAAACTGCAACTTACCAGTGAGCATGGTAACTCACTGCATTGGGCAGCACCAATGGCAAAATACATTCTTAATAAATCTTCATTTCTGGAGAAAGTTAACATGTATCTATTGTGACTGCACATTCTTTGTCTAAATTTGAGAGTCCTGTTGCCTTTTCCATCCTTCGAATCTTCTTTTATTTTCTTTCCTTCCTCCGCACCCCCAGATGCACAAATGAATGGATCCTAAATTGACTTGGAAGGCTATTGAATCTAATTTCCATATCCTGACTTTCTCAGATCCACGTGTTCTGTGACTTTCATAACTAAGCCTAAGACTTAGGCAAATTTCTCCTACAGTCTTTGACTACAGAATGTATTAAAATCTAGTAAACTTGTTAAAGCTAGTTTGACTCTTAAAGAAGTAAATTTTCAGCTAGACCTCAGTTTATATTTGTGGCATGCTTCTTATTGTCCCATTTATGAAATCTATAAAGGGTACTTAGCAAAGGAAACTCAAAGTAAAGAGTTTCTTGTTCTTTGCTACCTAAGCTTTTCTCCCAGATTCCCTTTCTGGCTTCTTCAGCCATCTCAGGTTTATGTGTTTCTAAAGAAGCATATACACTGGCTTTCTCCTGCTCTGGGATGCACTCTAAGCAGTAAAGAAGGAAAAGACAAAACATCCCATGTTATTGATACACGTTTCGTCTTAGCTAATTACGAATGTTGAATTAAATTTAACCCAACTCATTTCCAAGGTTAAAAAAATATGACCTAAGTCCATTAACACCCCCCTCAAAAAAACACTACTTACTTGTCGAGCTTCCCTTGTAATACAGCCAAAAACTCATAACAATTCACAATGTTATCTGGCAGCCCAATGTTAAAAGCATGCTCTCTTGCCATATGATTGAGAAGGACAGATCTACAAAAGACATAACAAAAAGTCGCATTATTCAGTTAGTGACTCAAAATACACCAATTGCTCTAAAAATGCATAAAAGCCAATGTTAAATAAAAAATAACAATGTTGCTGCCACTGTTAGAAAAAAAGAATGCAACTTTATTAAAGTTTTCAATTTCAGCTCTGCTCAACGTTCAGTCACATTTCAACTGCTTAATCTATGTGCATAAATACTATCTTTTAAATGATAATTACAATATAGTTTATTTTGACCCTCACTGTTAATAAAGGTCATTTATTAACTTGAATATGCAAATCACATGATTCAACCAACTATCTTGAGAAACACTCTAAAAAGCCATTCTGTTTTCTCTGTGCTTGTTAGCAGAGCAGAAATTCTTGGATGCAATATGCTTTTACATCAGCATTGCCTCACACAGCACTAGCAACGCAAACAGCACTCAAAAGTAAACACGAATAAAAATCATGGATGTTCAAATAAGGTATTTTCCTAATAGAGATATACTGGTTAATTCTTTATGTGCCCAACATCTCTTTATGCCCCAGCTTCTGCTTCTGAGGACTAAACAAATACCCAGGTGTTGACACTGCTAAGCCTTGCTTTTACCACAGTCCAGGTACAATCTGCAAGCGACCTGTCAGGCCCAATAAGCAGAGGATGAATTTCTTGGGCTCAATAATGTGAACTTCACTACGCCAGTCAGTGAAAAGGATTGGATGCTCACACTACATCGGATAACCTGCACAGACATGACCCTGGGTCCTTCTACTTTTCCAGAGTACCACAACTAGCCAGGCAAACACATATTCAAAGAAAAGACTCAGCCTTTCCAGCTGAAACTGTTTTACTTGTATAAAGAAAGTTTCTTTGGAATAAGAACTTGAATGGAATTCAGGCTTGCATTTGACTGATGCCGCAAAGCACTCCATTCTCTAGTTTTCCACTCTAATTTTCTAATTTGATATTTGAATTCACACTGGTTTGGTGAGGTTTAAATATGAAAATATGTAACTGGATAGAAACATTCTGTAATAGCCATACTGGCTGAGGTAGCTCTCCTTGCCACTGTAACAACTGCTGAAAAACTATCTATCTTTAAAATGGTTCAGTTCCCAACGCCATCTTGCTGGGTAGTATAAACAGTTGTACTGGAATAAATAAAAAATTAAGAACTAGGTCGGGGTCTATTTAAAATGGCATTGCAGTTGAAAGAAACACTTAAACTATACCTTTAATTCTAACATTAGGCACTAACTGGTTCGATGCTATCTAAAACCATAAACAAAGATGCTGAGCACATATGAAAAAAACAAATCAAAAGCAAACAGGTAAACAAACCAACCTGTTTCCTGTGAATTCTTGATCGCAGAACATACACATACTATGAAAACTTGTGTCATCTCTCTCTCGCTGTTGCTGCTCTAGAATTTCTCTCTATGAAAAGAATCAGATACAGTCATTCAGAAAAATAAGAATAATTCCATAACATAAACTTATTTTACCTCTTTACTGGTAACAATAAACTGATAAAATTAAAACGTGCTGCTGACAGAAACCAGATATTAATATTTTATAAGGGTGGGTTCTCACAAAAATTGCAGCTTTGCAAAGGCAGTATGTGTTCCAGTCAAGTGCTAGCAAAGTTCTCCTAATATTCTACAAGATGCATGGAAAGAAATACAATCCTCATTGAGATTTTATGCATATATTTAAATAATTCTGTATGCAACGTATCAGTTCATTGTTTCTACTTATGGTTCAGATTTATCTCTGGTATCAGTGAGCAAATTATTGGACAACCACATAGCACCTAATAGAATGATAAACTCAATTTTACATGGCTAATTGCAGGCAACCTAGCGGACTTTTTCATAATGCAGGACCGATGATGAGCCCTGGCAGTTTCTGCAAGAAGCTGTGCAACATGCTAAACTCAGAGTAAGATGAGTGCCTTTACCACTGGTCCTGTTTAATGTAGAACAACAAGCCAGGCAGCTTTACAACACTTGACAAAATTTTCCTACCAATAAGAACATGCAGCAGATGATTTTCTCTGGTGCTGTAACAGCTGCAGTGTAGTTATACTGTGGAATTACTATACACTTCAGGTGGAAAGGCCATAATCATCTGGGACATGGGACAATTGCTGTTTGGATTAAACCAGCATATTTTCAGCCCAGTAGTACACTACCCTGTACTTGTGTTTTAAGTACTAATAATTGGTAAAGGATTCATTTCCCATGCAATGTAGAGATGCTACCACCGGCTCTCTGACATTCGGAATCCTGACTGAATATCTTAGGGGATTTTCTGAATCTCTTTATCTCCTCAGAGCCTGCAAGAGTGGAGCTTTGTTTCTCATCTACCTCTTTAGTAACTTTTGTGTGGATTAAGACCCAAATTTGCCCATAGTCTACATCTAAATTCAGCTATGCCTGTTAGATAAGCTCCATAGAAGCCAGAAAAGAAAGCAAAGAAAAAAGAAAGCAAAGAAGCCCCTTTCCCAAAAGAAGAAGGCTTGAGCAATTGTCATTACAGGTCCTGCAGCATGGATGGGCTGGTGTGGGTCAACCACACCACGTTCTGCTGTTCCCCACTGAGAGATGGCAGGAGGGTGATACTGGGCAAATAAGTGTTCTGTTGGTTTCTCCCAAACCAGAGCAGCACACTGTCCAGTGAGGGGCAGTGGGATGAACAGGATGCCTGCTGGAGAGTGCGGGAGCATGACCACCTGAGCTACATTTGGCCTAGGGCCAGTGGCTGCTGTGGGGGATGAGCGCACTGTGCCATAGCCTGTTTCAGGGCCCCATATTCACCCCCACAATTTGCAAACTGTAGCTGTTGCACATCAGATAAGAGTCTGTTACCCTGGAAATGCAGATCCTGGGGCTTTTTTGGATGTTTTTGTACTACAAGGTATATATTGAGGCTAGAGTCATGCTCAGCAGTACCTACCTACTCAAACTTTAGGTCATACCCACTCATGTCCTGCTGCATTATGCAAAACATCAACTAACAGAAATATGAATTCCTATTTTTCAGGGCTGACTCTGAAAGGAGATAAATGGAGCATAACGCATTTTGTGAGAGCCCTTCAGCAGAGGTACAATTAAGCAAGGATATCTGTCTGCTCCACATGGATAGTGAATGTCCCACAGCACACCAGTATGAACTGGTACTCATAGCTGTCACCTCTCTCTCCACTCAGCATGTCTGACCTTGTTTGGTTAACCTTGAATGTGAAAGCATCTGTGTGTAGTTTATACACTTTGTAAAACACACCAGAGACTGCCTAAAAGAAAATCAAAATATTTCAATTCAAACATTAAGATAGCAAGTGTTTAACCCCCATCCTCCCATTAGAGATATTCCAATGTAGCTTCCTAATTGTACTCTACTAGGAGGGAACAATCCCTCATGTTCTGCACTATCTGGCTGCCTAACCCCAGATTCTCACCTCATACAAATTGCTTACTGGAGCCCTGGTGAGCTGCTGCTCCCAGTTATGCCTGAAGGGAAAGTGCGCTGTATCCTCCACACTGAAGGTGCTCCTGCTACCCTCCTCTTTCACCCTCCCCATTTCCCCTCCACCAGCATGCGCGACAGCTGGTAAACTCTGACTACCCCAGCATCATTGTTCTACCAATTTACTCATCAGAGATTAAAAGATATTTTCCAAGGTAAATACTCCTTTTATTGAATGTTGGCATCATTCATTGCTGGAGGGAACTTCCGAAGCCAGAAAGCAAATCTGGTACTTGTACAGGTGAGGAGTTAGAAGCACTGGTTCAAGTCAAGTACAGCAAAAACAAGAAGGCTGCTCTTCTTCCCTACAGACATTCCAGCCCTTCACTTCACTGCTGAGACTCTGATGAGAGGATGGCAATTACAATAATTTGCATAAAACTTGAGGTTTTTCTGAGTGGAGACTTTCAGAAGGTAATAAAAGCTTAAACTGAAGCTATGAGGCAGGAAATGAGTAATTTACTTTAATACCTGCACCAGTTACCAACAATTTTTTAGGGATGTTAGCAATAATTCGTGGCTATAATAAGACAAAAATACCAAAAATATTTCAGCCATGAAGATTTTCCAAACCTTTTTAGGACACTGTGTCACGTCAAAGTGTCAGAGAAGGACAGGGCAAAGTCATTTGAGAAAAAAGCACGTGTTATTTTTCTTTTGAAACAAATAAAAGAATTAAGCATAGACAGGAAAGGTAATCTGAAACACTAAAAAAGTGCTTATATGTACCAGAATTATCATCTCTAAATTGCTAATACAGAAGAAATCTGATCATTTGTACAACAGTGTGTAACCTGGCGTGCAGAAAAATGCCCTGCACATTCACAGGGCTCAGTTTGAGGTTGTGAGGAATTCAGATTTTCTCCTAGAAGGTGGTAATTTAAAATGTGTCTGTAAAAAAAAAGTGCTTGTTCCTCTCCTGGGAAGCAATATTTTGGAAGAAATTACCCAAGAGCGCTCATACACTATGCATCAGCAAGAATTCACACTGAAAATCAGTAAAGATGAAAAATGCATACTTGTAGCTAGTAAGCACTTTTCCCTCAACAATTACTTTGTCTCTGGTCTGCAGCTCAAGAGACATTAAAGAAATACAAAATATCTTCAAAAGGCAAGATTAAAAACTCCACTGAGTGACAAAAGCTATGGACTCAGGACAGTTGGTTTTACGGCACATGAGACTTTTCTGATACCGTAATTCCTGTTACCCCTCCCTCCAACAGACACTGTATCCCAGGTGCTAAAGTAGCTTTATTGCTGTCAGATCACAGTTGGGTTTTTTTTTGTCATAGACTCCTTCCTTTCCTAACAAGGCCCTCCTAAATAATTTACGTAGCTCTTTAAATGCATGGCTTGGACCACTGACACAGAGCAACCATTCACAACTTGTACTCAGCACAAGTTTTGCTGAGTAAAAGTTTGATTATATTGAACCAGAAGAAAGAATCAGTGGTCATTGTTTTGCCTGGTTTTTTCCATCTTCATCAGTTGGCCTGACAAAAAAACCCCAACACTTCTTTCTCCTGTGTCTTTTATAGTCACAGCACTTCGGAGAGATAGAAATTTAGGCAGAAAGTACTTCTCTAGCTTTAAGACAGAGACAGATTGCACTATGCAGTCTGGGACAAGATCAGGCAGCGACTGCAGTGAGACCTGAACTTCTCATTCCTCAGTCCACAGACCTAATTGTGCAGTGAAGGCTGAATTCTGCAGTTCAGTCTGTAAAACAGAGCTAATAGCAGTATGTGTCTTCTTTGTTTTTAAGACGTAAGCAATCTCAAATTAAAAGTACTGTGTTTCAGTAGTGGCTTGATTGGGACAAGAGCATTTTGCAGTTTGGGGTTCTCATTGGCATTTGTCTTGTTAGTTCTGGTCCTCTGCTCATGCTCTCTAGTCAAGGGACTAGAAAGACAGTAGTTACACAAATGATCACTTAAGGTAAGTTCCAATGAAAGCTTTTCATAAACGGTGCTATATGCTCTGAGGAGGTGGTTTGTCTAAAGATGTTCCTTTGAAGACGAAACTTCACAACTGTTACAGTGTGAAGGACTCAAACATCTGAGCATTCAGTCACACTGCTATGAAGAGAGCAGGATCACAGGCCACATTCCTTCTGTAATGATAATGGACTAATTAATACTACTGAAATCAGAGTGTCTGGGAAATGAGGTACTACCAGAAATAGCAATGTTGGTGTGGATTTTGATCTAAATATCATAAGATAGAGACTTTACAATAAGAATATGTGTTTTATCAAGGTCTCCTAGGTGATCTCTCAAAGACAGCGTGTATCTTTAGCTGTAGTTTCTTCCAATTTAAATAAGAGTTCCATTTCCCTGCTGAGTGCTCACAGAAATCAGCTACTGCTGTAGGCAAAGGAAGCAGGTGAAACATTCTGGTTTAAAAACAAAACAAAAAGATCATGCTGACTGATCATAACGAGAAGCTGTTTATACCCTTTACTGGCAATAGAACAAACAAGCACACTACACTGAGACAAAGACTAGGCTTGGTAAAACCGGAGATCCACTACAGTCTCTAAAAACTTGCCAAGCACATTATTTGACAATTATATACACTGTTAGGATAAACTAGCTTTGTAGTAAGTTACATTTGGTTTTGCGTCTACAGTTTCCTCAAAGATTCATTGAGGAGCTTGAGACTGTGCTTGTAGCAGCTGAATAGGAAAAGTATTTATAAAGACCCAGGGTATCAGAAACTTCATGTCTTTGTAAAGACCTGTGATCTTATCTGTATCAGTAACTTGTCTCCTAACTTCTATATTCAGCTTATCTCCGTACTGATCACTATATTTAGCACTCCCACTTCAAACAGTACTCTCTCACCTCTTGAGTACAGAAGAAAACACAACTTCCAATTCTGTAATGATTATAATGTCCTCTCCGATGTTATCTCAAGAAGAATGCCTTTTCTTTAATATTACCAGAGATGCCTGCTGGAGAAGCACTTCATGGAAGAAGCTTACCTGTAAGATGTATGGAAATACAAGGAATTTGTCGGGATAGGACATTTGGTCTGGAGAATACTCAACCCCTTTTAAGCCAGCTGTCACACCATCCAATGTACTTGTATTTGCTGACTATTTTGTGCACTCTTCCCTCTCACCCAGTGATTATGAAAATTCATACATAGTTCAGGAATGTCATAAAAACAGCCCCACTGGCTAGGCAAGCAAGACCAGCATGTCAAAGACTAGTCTCTATGGAATGAAGGATGATGCCATTAGAGACCTACTTTTGGGACAAAGAAGAGAAGAAAGCAACAAGGCAGTGACTGACTATCATTCAAGAGATGTTGCCTATCTGGTGATGAAACTGAGTGTACTCCACTTCATCTGGAACATGACGATTGCCAAAGTGGGCATTCCCAACTTCTATGTGAACGCGAATGAAGTAGAAAAAGGAACAGGTAGTCTTCCTGAATCTTTTTGGTTGAGCTCAAAGCACAGGCACAGATCAACATGTTCTGGAGAGGAACACACAGCTATGAAGACAAAATAGGGAGCATTTAAGAATATCATCATATGGCTGGGGAAACAAAGGCTACCCCTGACAAAGATGAAAAAGAGCGCCTCAGGACACCAGCTTGTCAGCTAAGTGAGGAGACTTTAAACTAGGTTTGAAAGGACAGTAACAGAAACCCCAGAGAAAAATAGAGTTGTAACTTACTGGGAAAACAGGAAATTGGGAAGAAAGTGGTGGTGGGGAAACTATGTAAGAACCTTGTCCCAGACTAAGCTTGTGACAAATTGGGGATCATACAAACAGCTCATCCTGGAAAGCTGTCTGAGTTTTGGCGAAGACTTCTCTTCAGGGTCTATTTACTAGGAGGAAAACCAGCCTCATCACTTAGAACTACCAGTCACATCACAAGAGAACAGCTGCAAACATGACAGCAAGACAAGGTCAGTGCTGTGGCAGGGAGTCTGTATTTTCAAAAAATAGGTTTGTGTTTTTTACCTTCTTAAGAAAAATCTTAAAGATAAGAACAAGTGCCTTATACTGACATTGCCCCCTGGTATCTTGAGTTTTGCCATGAGGACTTCCTTTCCTGGTACTGCTTCACAACTATGAATTCTTTGTCCAGACTGTGTTTTTCCAATGGATTGTATCTTTTTTATGTTATGTGGCCTTGTCAGCTATTTCAGCAAGCTGCGCTCTCTAACCTAGTTCGGGCTCATTCCTTGGCCTCTCTCAATACATCACAGTCACTGTAACGTCTCTGCACGACATCCACCTTGGCTAGCTCCCCTGCCGCATTACAGCCTGAAATATTCCTGAACTGGAGTTTCAAAACTGCAAATGAGATTTTTCAGCTAGCACATTTTAAAGACATTTGCCCTTGTTTGGGCTTGCTGTTGGAAACAGCAGTCAGGATTCAAAGGCTGCAGAAAAATCACCAAGAGTTGGATAGTTCTGGTCTTTGTTCTGTGCAACTCACATAAGTTCATTTGCCAGCTCAGTCTTAATTACTGGACTTGTCCGGACTTTGCAAAGCAAAATAACTATTTAACTTGCAAGTCAACACTCAGATTGCAGCAAAAGGAAATGAGAAAATAAACAGACATCATTGCTGTAACTAAAGCAGTGACTCCATTAGCCCCAACTACAGCTGCAGCTCAATTTCACAAAATCCTGCTGTGAAAACTGAAGATACAATACTGATATTTATATCAGTATTAATACCAAAGGCTATTTCACACCATCATAAGAATGCTAACTTAATTTACCCTGTAAATTAACTTTTCTAATGTAATTACTCTGTAAACAAAACCAGAACTTGCTTTGGGGTAAATCCGCCACCCCTTTCTGAATTTGAGAAAGCGTCTATGTGCAGAGATGAGACACCTTATCTGCCAACAGACTCCACACTCCCTTGACACTAGCAGCAGATTGAAGGCCCAGTTGGAGCAGGGCTACATAGCACAAACCACCACAAAACCAGAAACAAATGGCCTTCCAATATGTCCTATATGTAGCAGCCAGGAGTTACTGTTACAACAGACAGCTCTATGAAAACATTAGCTGCAGGCTCAAGCACGACCCTCCTTTCCCTCCTTAAAGCCACAAACAACATGATAGATGCTTGGGAAACAAACATCATTCTGATACTGCCTGCCCACATGCAATACTCAAGATGCCTTTCATAACCTCAAAGGGATGATGTGAAACTGCAAAAGGCACAGAGAAGTGCCATAATGAGGCACAGTGAAGAGCAACCAAATAGACAGCACCTGCAACCTCCAATCAGTGAATCATTGAGGCTACAAAGGATCTCCTGAGAGCAACTAGTCCAACCCCAAGCAGGGTCACCTTCAGCTGTTTACCGTGCTCAGTTGTGTTTTGAGTATCACCACAAATGAAGAGTCTACATCTCTGGAGAACTTGTTCTAGTGTTAACCACCCTCACAGTAAATAAGTTTTCTTGTTTTCAGAGGGAATTTCTTGATTTTTAATTCCTGTCAATTGCTTCTTGTCCTGCTGGTTGGCACTTCGAGAAGAATCTGACTCCTTCTTCATTCCCATCGAGTATTTATACACACTGACAAGATTCCCCCTGAGCCTTGTCTTTCAGGATAAGACACTGAACTAGACAAACCTTTTTTTACTAATCGAAGATGACTTCTCTCACAATGAATTGGAAGAGAAGCATGTTAGGCATGAGTGCATCAGCTGTTTTTTCTGAGTCCATACCAATCCAGTGGACCAATGCAGGAATGAAGATTTCAGCTGAGGCAACTCCATGGGAAATCCTCAGCAGCAGAACTACCACAATTCTCCTTTGCAGGAAACAGGATACTATAGAGGGCTGTGTAAGACCTGTACATGTTCCACTGGTTCTGGAAATTTGCCAGTCATGTACTATGAGCTGTAGAACACTCACAGGATAGTTGAACTAAATGGATTTTATCTGCCAATCTCAATTTTCCTGGGGACTAGAATTTGTTTGTTGTAAGCATCTCCATCATTGTGAATACTTATGATTTAAGGTGTCTTTAACTGCATGCTGTAGTACATACAGACTTGCAATAGAAACATACTAGAAGAAACAGCATAAGAAAGGGTTAAAAGGCCTGTGTTGACAATTCCCAGGACACAGCTGCCAGCAGTAAACTGAGGAAGATATTTATGCAAAGACCATAAGGTCTGCACGCTACTACCTCACAGCAAGATGACTTGCCAGCAGATGACCCTGCCTGAGGAGACTGGTAACAAGGCTGCTACGTATCACATAACACGCATTTTTAAATTAGCCTAACAGCAAAACCACAGTACAGATGCATATATCAAACAAGAAAACAACAAAAAAATCCCCGGTGGTTAGCAACCTGGACTAAGACTCATGGAAGCTGAAGTCAGCAAAAGCTTAACATGAAGGACCACACATTCAGAGCTGACAGCTACTAAAAGATGCAAGAGACCTGTCCAAAGCACAAGGTTGCCAACACCAACCAAGAACAAGACCAGTTCATGAGGTCTCAACAGCTCGCATTTCTGGTCCTTTGCATCTCATAGAAACAATTCTGATCAGACTTCCTCCACTCACACAATGTGGTGCTTTTGAGCATGCGAGTGTGAATTAAGAGAATCTGGGTAACAGAGTGTGAATGCACAAAAACAACTTGCTTGAAGATTCTGTAAATAAGTATCACCTTCTCTTTTCACAGTATCACACACTGAGTTTTATTTTGCTAATTTCTCTGCATTTATATTATTACACAAAAGACAGTGTGCCAGTGCATTGCAGATGCTTGCAAGAAATAAAATATTCAGCACACTCAGCGTTTTTCAGTGCTCTGGGCTCATTCTCCACTTGCGTGGAACACTGACATACAATCTTTAAATTTATTCCAAGGAAAAATCTATAAACAAAGAGTCTGTGCATGTTTGTGCAGCAGCTAGGGAAATGAGCTTTAAAAAAAGACATAAAAATCAGAATTTTGCAGTTTAGCAAAAGGATGTTTTCACTTTAAAACACCCACTAAGTTACCATATATTGCATTATGGAACTGGTCACCTCAAAAAATGAAACAATAGTAATTTCTTACCAGTCTCTTCTGCTGAAGCTGTTCTCTAAGTAATCTGTCTTCTGGTAAAGCATCACATAGAAGAAAATAATTATCCTGTTCTTCTGTTAAGAGATTAGAAAGTGTGGGTAACAGATGAGAATTTGCAGCTGCTTTGAATATTTCTAGCACACAATTTGCTAAACCTTTGGAATGTGTTAAAAATGTGAGGTTGTGGTTTTTAATCTGTAAAAGTCATAATTTAATGAAACATGCTTAAATATTTGTATATACATATTTATAAGACCTTTATATCATTCATGTTGCAGTACAAAGACAGAAGTCTTGTACAGATCTTCCCCAGTACCAGCTTTATTCTTTTTTATGATGGCTCTTCTGGAGACATTAAGCAATTTTAATTATTTACACTGGTTACAGTATAAAGTCAGCATGAAAGAAACATGGAATCACCTTTAGTTTTACCTTGTATGTGGGATTTTCAGTTATTTCCGAAAGTTATTGTCAGTTTTCAGGAGTTACCACTTGGTATACCCTCTCTCCTTACCCTGACTGATCATGTTACCATGATCACTTTTGCCATCTCATTTTACCATCTGCATCACAACTGCTTAGTAATACACATTGAGACTTGGCTAATTTACATTTCTACTTTCGTTTTACCCACATTTCATGTTAAGTAACCTTTTTACTATTTACGTTCACATACAATTTAACAATAAATCTTACTCAAATGAATTACTTCAAAATTACTCAGTATGTAAGAATATGTAAATGCACCTAATATTTTGCATTTAAAAGTTACTCTTTGTTAATCAAAGGGTTATGTGGTTGGTGAAGTGTCCAGTAGTACATCTTTTACAATATAAACTTGCCAGATTTCAGCTTTTCCCATCTTTTCATACAGAAGCCTGTGTGAAGACAAACCCCCTGATTTCTGAGCTATCAAATCTGAAGGAGCTAGCCATTAAAATTAACAAATTTGTCAATAAACAGATGTCATTTGCTTCTGGAAGGGCTATTGATAGTTCATAATTCTGGCAAGCTCTGGCATTCAGGCACTTGGTCTGCAATTTTCAATCTGAGTGGTAAGGCAAAACCATAAATATGTAAGAGAAAGCTATGGTCTTTGGAGTAACTTTCACACTTTCTAGGGCTTTTTTTCTAAATGTTAGTTTGCATAATAATAACAACAACAACAACATTTTGTACCCAGGTTTCACCTTCCACCTATCTCTGACACTGGCTGCATGCACTTACACCTTCCTTTCACCTCTCTGTGGAGAATTAGAGATGCAGCAAAGTCCTAATCTTCTCTTATCTGCTTTTAGGCAAATTATATTTTTCTGTTAGGAAAGGGGGAGCCAAAGAAATGTATCAGCTACTTCTGAGAAACAGTCACTTCACACAGTCATCACTGTCCTTAGGATGGAACGTCCCACTGTGCCAGTGCACCAGAATGGTGAAATATGGTGTTTGGTCTTGTGCTGGAACCCCAAAAATGGCAGCCTTTGTATCCACGCTGTGGAGGTATTGTCTCCCAATACTCTTGGGACAGTAAGCACTATGGCAGGGGAGAGGAAGGGTGACGTGTGGCCCTGATGTCCAGGGACAGTTAGCAGCACCAGTGGGGGTGGCGGACAGGGTGAAGACAGAATGTCCAAAAAAAACCCAGGAATGTTTCTCCACATTTCTGGAAGGACTGTCACCAATTACTGATGCAGCGGGTACCAAAGCTTCCCCAGCCATGATATAAGCCATACTGATTATAGGTCTTGATTTGCAACTGGCCTCAGTTTGGCAGCTCATTTAAGCATGTACTGAGTTCATTCACGCAACACAGTGCTGAAACACGTGTTGCAATCCTTGGAAAAGATAAGTTTAACTATGTGGTTAAGAGTTCAACATTAGTCCTGTGGTTTTCTGACCTAGTGTCAAATTTCTTCACACTTGGCTGATCAAAGCAGCAGTATACGCCAGAAATGATCACATGATCTGGCGAACAGAGAGTAAGCAAATAGCAGACTTACCTAACGGAGCTTCTGAATTTGTTCTTATCACGCTACAAAAATCTGTGATGGACTGTTCTGCAAACCTCTTCTTCCAGTACAAGATGTATCTTTGACAATAAGGGAGAGATGATTAGTGAAAAAGGAAACATCAAAAAAAGTTTAATAAAGAGTTGATCGCCTCTGCTTTTTTCCATCCTCTAAATTCTTGAGTTGAATGTTTTTCATTCCCATCTCTGTTTTCAATTTCTTTATTTTTCAAAATCATTAAATTAATTCAGTTTCATTAAAACTGGGTTTAACTATCTTGCCACAGTGAAGAACTCAATAAGCCAGAGTTGCATTAAGCTTCACATAAATACTGAGGCCTATTGCCATCTTCAGACAGAAGCTGGCACTCAGATGCATGCTTTAGAGTACTCTCAAATTCCAAAAATATTGTGCTTTGTGCTCTGCAACATGCAAGCAGGAATTTGAAGCTCAGTAAAAACATCAGCTTTTTAGAAGTGAGGCTCTGGCAGGTCTCCTGTGGAGTTACAATGAAAGCTGCAGCTTAGCAGACAACTACATAGACAGAAAAATAAAGTCCCCAAACACCTGGGAATGGGATAGCAGACAGATAAGGAAAGCCCTAAGCACACCTTGAAGGTTTAACCTATCAACTACAGTTGTTTAAAAACATTATTGTATTATCATTGTTTGTATTGCAGCAGCATCAACAGACCAGATCCCAACTGAGCTAGGAGCTACTGTCTAACCTAGAAAAAATCATCACCTTAAATTATATGATGAAGGAAACCAAGCAATCCTTATGCTAATTACTCAGAATCTTACTATTAAAGAAGAAAAATCTGAAAATGCTTAAGTGCATGCTTATATTTATGCTTATGACTCATGTGCATGATATAAATCATGGGAAAGTCAGTAAGGTAAAGGCTAACTACTCAGCAACAACTTCCTATTGACATACCATCAAATTAGTCAAAGAATCAGAAAAAAATCAGATATTGTTATTATGAAGTGTGAATAGTGGAGCTTTTAATACTTATGCAATCTAAAAGTTTACTGGCCACAGCTGTCACATCCCATGGTGGTTCACGTTATCCCTGTTTACCATCTAAGGTATGAGGACTTCAATTGCAGCAGCTAAGGAAGCAGCACATATTTCTTTCTGCTAAGTCTGACATGGAGAGGATTAACCTCTGGTGCAGCAGACTGCTAAGGACAGTGAAGCCAGCATGCATGGCTGAAGCTCATTCAGAGGCATCATTACATGTCAGTGACAGGTGAGTGTTTTGTTGTCCCCCTGACTACTCCACTGTTCATAATGCAAAATGTCTTGGTGCTACTCAGAACACAACTCTTCCAGAATAAGTCATCCTTGAGCTTTTAGGACATAAATGTGCAAATGAAGGGATTTCAAGATGTCATTTAGTCTGTTCTCTGCACTGGAAATAATGAACACCACTCAGACAAATCCACTTAACCATAACCATCTGTGCCATGAAGCTGACTGTTAAGGGATTTCATATCATAACCCAAATAATCAACGATCAAATAAAGGCAATGCCTTGTTGCACTTTCAGGAAGAGAGAATGAGTGATCAGTGTCCATGAGTGACACTGATCATGTCCATGTCCAGTCATGCAGCTGAAGCTTATTCCCCTTATTTCTTCCTCTTGACTTCATGCCAACCAATCTTTATTCTTGTTTTCCATTAGCATTGCTCTTCTCTGCATTCTCCACTTCTTGTAGTTCTGTCACAAAACATATTCCTGACTGCAATTCAGTAAGTATTAAAAAAATTACTATGTTTTCATAGTCGTTTCCTTGTATTTTCCACACTTCTGTTTAACACCTCAGATTATGCTTTTTTTTTTGTGTATGTGCATAGTATTAGACTATTTTACTGATATTCAGTATAGCAAATAAGAGAAGGCACACTGAAGAGTAACAACGCCATCATTTCACATCCTGGGGCCACTTTTTAAAAGATTTGGCTACTTTCCAATTGCATCAGCAGCAAAAAGAATGCAAATGGGCATTTTCTTGAAAAGGTGATTTTAAAATACATTTCTATTAACGCAGAATAATCCCCCAAGCACACTTAAACTGGTGGTCCATGACTGAACAGCTCCAATCCCTTTATTTATCTGAATAAACTAGCATTAAAACACCCTGCATTCTTGTTCTGCCTGCTTTCAGCATAAAATCAACCAAAAACAAGTATCAGGTTTCAATTTTAAACAATGTTAAGCTCACACATCTGAATAGGGATTTATATGGCTTATGTTTCCCTTCCTAATTTTCATCTTAGTATTTATTTATTTTTTTTGCATCTTGATAGACACATATTACTGTCTTTGGCTGAGTAGCTAATAAGAGAACACCTATCAGAAAACTCCATTTAGTTGCGAAATTATCCAGCTAACATTTAAACACTGTGACAGACCCATCTACAAACTGGCAGCTACCATAGCCTACTGCTGGGCCCATACATTACTATATGTGAAAGCAAAATGCCAAGCAAGTGCCTTGTCTCCGAAGTTACAAGCCAGCTGGGGCCATGCCAGCTACTGGAGGAAGCAAGCCAAACGTGACCCTGCTGAGATGATCAATGACACAGCTGTAGAAGGAATCGCAGTTGTATGTAGATCGCAGTACTGTAAAGTGTACTTAAGGATTAAATGTGATTTCTATGGGGAAATACTGGCATCCTTAAAATATGTCAAATGAATTTAATTCCAGAATGTAAGAGATCCTGTATTCAGCAACTTCCTGTACAGTACACTTTAGGACACTGTAAGTGGAGAAACAGAATCTTGTCCTATGCAAATAAATCCCCAAATTAGGAGTTGATTATCTAGAATGTGCTTTATGAAATAAACAGCTTTCGACAGTGTATGCAACTTGTTAATTATCGATGAGACCTGAGAAGTCCCTAGGATATGTCAAAGAATCTCTAACACAAGCATTGCCCTGTATTCTAATATCAAGTCCCCTGGTCCCAGCAACATCCAGGGGCTGGGGAATGTGAGTGGACAAGAAAACAACCTTTTAATCCAGCAACAAAAAGATCATAAAAATAGTAATAAAAATCCTCCCATGACACCCCTTTGTTATTTTTAAAAGATGATCTCTAGTTTTCTGAAGCTTTCTACAGCATCCACAGCACACACACACATTCACTTTAAACAATATAACCCTTACCTTCTAAAATCCGCTACCAGTTTCACATCTGCTATGACGAGCTTGTGTTCAATAATCATGTGCTTCAGGAGCTGGTTTTGTTCTGCTAAGAGATAGCATTCTTTGCAGAAAATACAAGGCACATCGGGAGAACTTTCTACAGCAGCAACGCCACCTGGACTTTCTGGCAGAGACAAAGGCTCCAAAATACACTCTGTATCTAAAACAAATACAAGGAAGAATTAAGCATGACTAAGCAAATAAATCTACATCACTTGGACTACTTTTAGGCAGTACATGTAAAACCTGTTTTGTTGGGCCCCAGTTTTATTGCATGGATCACTCCAGCACCAAGGTGCTTGGAAGTGAGTTGACTACATTATTTCCAGGAGGGATGGTGTGAGGTTAGCACAGGGCGGTTCTTGAGTACTTGCTCCAGCTGAAACTCCTTGCTGACACCAAGCCAAACAGACACAAGTAATCTGTGGTTATTACTAATAAAAGTAACCTACAATTCTTCCTTTCATTACCTAGAGTACCTGATGATATGAATGAAGCTACTCTCTTTGACACATTCTTCCCACTGTCAGGAAGGCTTTAGGCTGTATAGCGCAAACTGAAACACTTCCTAACTGTACAGATGTTGAGCAGGAGTCAGCCATGCCCCACGTGGAAAGGTCATTGGCCTATGTTTATATTATACTGCACCAATCAGACATAGGTTGCTCAAATGACAGCACACAGAGGTGAGTCATCAGCTTCTGTTCTTCAGGTACATTGCTCTTTGTAGTTCAAGTGGGTGGGTTGCACAGTACTGCAGTAGTACTGCAAACAAGCACACTGACCCAGGGTATTCATGTGTCCCTATAAACAACAATAGCAGTGTAAATTCGTAAGCTCTTCCACTGGTATAAATTACTGCAACTCACTGAGAAACACTGTGAGACCAACAGATTGCAAGAGCTGTCCCTATAAGCCTAACCAAATTCCAGTTGTCCAGAAATAAACCATGGTGTTCACTTTCCAAACAAATCATATCTCAGTTTTTGGTATGGGTTTATGTTGGAAGCAAATACCAATTTCATTATGAATCCCTGATTTCAGCTACATCAATTTTGGGTAGCAAAAGGAGAGTAAAAGCGAACAGAAAAAAACTCCCCAACAGTTCTTGCATTCTGAGGATGAAAACTGAAAAGAAAACATCATGGTTCTCTCTCACTCTTGTGCTTTGAAGTTAATTTGTGCAGCAGGACAACAAACCCTATGTCTCTGGATTCCTGCAGCAACATGAACACCCCTGTAGAAAAATGAAATTCCACAGGCTGTTTGAGGCTGAAGGGACCTTTTAAGATCATCTGGTCCAATCCACTTGCTTAAGCAGAGCCATGTAGAGCTGGTGGCCCAGGATCATGTCCAGATGGCTTCTGAGTATTTCCAAGGATGGAGGCTCCACAACCTCCCTGCGCAACCTGTGCCAGTGCTCAGTCACCCTCGCAATAAAAGAGCAATGCCTGATGTGCAGAGGGAACCTCCTCAGTTTCAATTTCTGAAGACATCTAAAGAATTAAGAAAAAGGCCTTCTCCCAAGTCTTATTTTGTCATGCAGGAATGTACGGTTAAAGGAAGTTTAATTAACAATATTTACCAGATAGAAGAATGAATATATGACAACTTTTACCCTACAAAATACACATATATGTATTATGCGGTGGCAAGCACATGAAATCTGGTCATCTGGGAACTTGTCTACATGAAAAATTTGAGAAATAATTTTTAAATTTACATCCATTTAGCTTTCTTTCCCAGGAAAATAAGCTAATGGAGGAGTTCCTACCCCCTTTCCCCTCCCCCCAGTACTGAAATAACCAAAGAAGGGCCAGAGTTTCAGAGATGGACCTGGGAAGCTCCTAAAAGTTATGACAAATTTCCATTCAGATAAAGGAAGAGGCATGGAGAGGAGCATGAGGCTCTGCCACCCATCATATATGCTGTTCAGCAGTGGATGGCCAGCCAATGTGGACATGTAGTACTCCACAGCAGACACGGCTGTCTGATGAAGGTGCTCCAGGGTTCAAGGATGAGCTGGAGCTACTGTCCCACAGGTGGGAAAAGCTATAGGAAATACAGCTTCATTGGTTCCACATTGCTCCTGGAACAACATACCTGCCCTGCACAACCTTTGAGGGTTGTATTTATGACATTTGAAAACATTAAACTTCCTGGAAAGGCAATGATTTGGCTCAAGACTGGCAGTCAGGTTACACAGACTTCAGTCTCTCCCATAAAATTATCTGAGAAGAGATGACAGCACAAAGAAAAGGCATTACCTGAAGCTATACAACTGCTGTTGACAGCCTAACATTTTTCCTCTCATAATTCTACCTGCACTTCAGCCCATTCCCTTCCCCAAGACATTTCTTTATTAAACTGGCATTGTAAAAACGGTTCAATTTTTTCCTGCCTAAAGAACAGCAGCTGCTACACTAAGTGTTAGAGCAATCCTCCTGAAAGGATCTGCCCTCCAAAACAAAACTGATGTTACCTGCAAGAGTCTAGGTCTGTGCATTCTTACAGTCAGTATTAGTTTGTAGCCTGAAGAATCATTAGAACATAGTTTCTGAGAAAAGTGGAGCAACTTGATTCCCTTTGCAATTGCTGACTCTCTCTGATGCCAAGAGAACCAAGAAGATATGCTGTCAGCCAGTTCAGCTGCACTCAGTAAGCAGCTACAGTGCTTTTTGTTCATTTTTGGTTCAGGACTCTTGCAATGACCTATTTAAACATTTAGAAGTCCAAATAAACAATGCCTATCTGTCTCAACAAACCAACTTTCAAAAGATAGGTGCATACGGCAGGAACTGCTACTCAATATAGACAAAGAACTGATAGAGGCATTTAGCATGAGTACTTGGGAATAGTAATTGTTTGGGCTGGAAAAACAGAGCTGTTAATCTTCAGCTGTAGTGATGACTTGCTGAAAGGAAGAAACTGGGGTGAAGATTTTTTTTTTGCTGCCCAGAGTAGCTAATACTAAAAGACAATAACTCAAATACAGACCACTAGACCTGCGTGGCAACTGCAGACGCTTATGCAATTTATTTCAAAGGCACTTAAAGAGTGAGGTGAGGGGAAAACAAAAATCCATGGAAATATCTGTGTACTCATCTGCTGCAAAAAACACCCGCTGAAAAGAGAATGCACAGAGCTGAACAAAGACACGCAGCCTTTAGCATAGCACTTAATGGACTAACACATAACAGAAACATCAAAATAGTACAAATAAAGCAAAGCATACTACTGAAATCTCTGCAAAACCAGCTAATTTTGATTCTATTTTTTTTAAAGCAGAGTGGCCATGGGTACTGAAGAAAAGCTGTTAACTAAAGCACAGCTAAGGGCTACCAGGGAAATAAAACATTCAGATCGAGTTACTGAGCTCCACCAGGACTCCCACATTCAGAGACACTTGAAAATGAGGGAAAAGTAGCAAGCTTTTCTCCTGAAATTTACTGCCACAAGGATGACTTCATGGGGCCAAACATCCCTCTAGTGCAAATGCGTTGGCTGAGGACAGCAAGAAGCAATTACCTAGAGAAGTGTATATAAATAGGGAAAGCAAGAACCACACAAATAGCATAGCCTTCCAGAAATACAAGTGCGGAGAGTTCAAGTCACAGGCTATATGAGCACCTCAGTTTAACAGCATTTTTTGGCTTTTTTCTTTTCTCTCTCCCCTCCATGGATTTGTTTCTGTACTGTTTGAATTTGTTGGTCTTTCAACACCTACAAAAACCTGCATCAACATTTTATGTTCTCCGAATGGTTCTTCATTCCTTGGCCTTCTGCAAGTCTTGGCTAGTTCTACTCTACCCTTCTTCATGTGCTGGTGTGAGGAGTGGTTTGAAAATGCTCAAACGTTGAAGAAAATGGATTTTAAATCAATACAGTTTTTCCTCAGTCTCTTATCTATTTCTTTTATATTCCTAGCATTTTGCTTGCTTTTATGATTATTGAATTAATTGCTGAAGTATCTTCAGTGATTTCAAAGTCTCAGAGAAGTTGTGAATCAGGTGTTAACATACAAGACACTAGACATAGTCTTCATGTTCACTCCCATGCGTGTTACTTTGCATTTGTTAACATCAAATAGCACATATTTTTTTGTCCAGTTCACTCAAGAGCTTGGGGGGGAAATTATATTAACAGCAAAATTTACCGCCTAACCCCCTTCCTATTTGTGTCTGTGAACAGCACGGGACCTAGCTCCCCATGAGAACAGAGCTCTATAAAATCCATGCATTTTCTGCCAAATCATCCTGTTACCAGTCATCACTGAGTTTTCCTCCTCTGCCTAATGGAAAAACAGCATGACTATTATACAAACAGATATCCCAAAGGCTTCACAGAAAGTCCACCGAACCCAGGAACTAAGAAAATCTCTATCTCGTTCACAGTGTTGACAGTCACCATGTTGTTCAGCCTTTAACAGGACAGATAAAATTGTGGTCTTCTGCAGCTAATTCAGAGCTGAAAAACGTAGATTAGTAGAAAAGACTAAAGGAATATATTGTTTGAAAACAGACTAAGAAGTATGCCCAGTTCTTTAGGGGAAAAGAAAATGAATGCTTTGAAGACATTTGAGATTATATAGAAAACTGGGTTACACAAATTACTTTCAAAACTAGAATAAGCACTACTTCTTGTTATAAGCACCCACAGGATACCTAATGCAATGGAATCCTGATCTGAGCACACACCTTTAGAACAGTGATAAAAGGAAATGAAAAAAATGCCTGTTATAGAGATTATAAGGCTTTAAGTGTTGTTATAATATAAACCAGTTAATCTTCACAACTAACAAAGCAACAGGCCCAAAATGGATACTTTTTCCTTACTGGAACATTTTTTATTTCTAATACAATTACTTTCAACTTGAAACTAATGTTAGTTTGCACATTAAGTAAATGTTACACCCACAAAGTCATAATACAGAATACAGTAGTACAGGCAATGTACTTTAACCTGCACAATCACACATGCAATTATCACAAAGCAATACGCCATGCAATTTTATGGCCAATATAATAGATGCAAGAATCAGAAATAAAAGGAAAGAAAAATTAAGCATTTGAAGGTGAGCTGTGAAAGGCAAAGTCCTTAGAGATGGTCTAGCCTGTGTCACAGCTTGCTGCCACCAAGTAAAGTGGTGCCTTGTTAGCCTGCCTTTCTCCACCTTATCCTACCACTCCTAACCATCTGCTATTGCCCTTCTGCTTGTGCTGGCTCCTAGGCTTGCCAAATCCTTTGATGAGTTGATTTAACTCTTTAACCAGCCAGAACTACTCCTTTCTTTTTGCTCCATGGTGTTGAAAACTCCCACAGAAGAGTCCAAGAGTCCAAGTGCAAGAGCGAACTCAGGAGTGCATGGTAAGAAGCAGCAAGATGAAACAGGACCTTCTTCTTCTCGTCTCAGCTTCCTTCTCTCTTCTCAGCCTAACAATCTTAGTTGTTTCATTTTTTTTTTTACCATAAGCATGCCTTATAAAGTGTGCAAGGTTCCTTAAAAAGCACTGCACACAAAAGAAAAGAAAACAATGAGATTTCATCACTGTGCTTCCTAACAGGGACAACCAGCACTGGCTTCAGTCTTGAAATTTGGCAGTCTTGGTTGCACATCTGAACTACGTGCTCTGAGGAGATCTGGGGACAAGCTGAACACTGCTGCAGAAATTACACTCCCTAGCCGGAAAGTGGACACATTGGGGTTCAGATCAATGAAACAACTTCACTGTTGCAACTCCTAATTCACATTGCTTGGCCCTGGGGTGCAAGCTGCAGCTGTGATTTGAGTGCATGAGCTCAGAGAGAGGCAAATCCCTCCAGCAGGCAACCAGTAAGCTTAGGGAGGAACTCCATAAATCCATTCACAGGGAATGCCGAGGAGAGGGACACTTGTATCCTTTTTGAAGCTTTTGCAGGCAAAAAGGAAAGAGTCATGAGAGCAGGAGGAAAGGAGGTAAGCCCAAAGACAATGGGTTTTAACTAGGGAAGAAACTTAACTAATTTTAAAGAGATCAAGCATTTTGTTATCAGATGAAGAACACTCTGAAAATTCAAGACTGCACATAATCTGAGAAATTAAATGATGGAAGAGCAAATAATACAAACTGGCTTAATACACATATTTACAGGTTTCATGTAACTTTTTGCAGTTTACTGCAAAATGACAAGACTTTAGGTTGACGAGTGTGTTATGTAAATATAGACATGCACAGTACATATTTATAAGCCCGCTGTTGTAACACAAGGATAATGAAACAAAATAAGAACATCTGTTGGAATGTTAAGTGTCTTTCTAATTAAATACAATAGTTGAATGAATCAATTCATTACCAACAAGTCTGGTTTATTATCTCATTAATACAGCTGGTTAATATTATGAGGAAATTAGCACAGGAACTTGAAATGATCCTAAACCAAAAATGAATGAAACAAAGATATACAGGCAAATAAAGGAGCCCAAACAAGGAGTAAAAGACTGAGGTTTTTAGGCATGTAAAGAACAAAGGGGAAAAAAAAGAACAGGAAAACAAAAGACACCTAGCAAACCTGGCACTCCACATTAACAGTGTAACAGATGTAGAAAACAGGAAGCCTGAGCACCCTCCCCCAGAGCTCACACTCATTACATGGCAAAACCATTTAGTTACCAAAATGACCAAACCCCCAGATATGGTACATTAGGGAACCAAGCTGGATTCCTATAGCTAATTCTGCACAAAACAGTGCTGCATTTAAAACTCATTGGAAAATGAGTGGTTTGAAAGCTTTGTCTGGCATTGAAGCTGTTTTGAGATATAATGAAAAAGAACATTGAGAAGCACTGGCTTGACACTTGAAATACACACGACAGCTTCCCTGTTTTGCAGCCTTGGCACTGCAGCATCTATTTGTTGGCACAGCAGCATCCCCTAATTTGTGGTCATATTCTTGGAAGAGATTTTATACTGATTACAGGATTTTTCCTTTGTTTTCTAGAGTATAAAAGATAGATGACTAATGGCTTGCCAAATAAAGAGTATTCAAAACCAAAATGCAGAATAATGGAAATAAACCACCCTGTCATCATCCTCACCAATGCTACATGAAAATATGTTCCTTAGCTAAAGAAGAATCAACGTACATAACCATTTCCCACCTCTATATATGAAAGCACTCAAGTACTTCTATTAAGCTGAATTGAGTCTGAGCTCATGAGGAATTATTTAGATATTACTTCTGCTTGTTAACACACTATGAATGATACTTAGTTAAAAATTCCATTTGCTCTAGGAGACAGCACATCCTGTAGCTTCCCCCAAGATCAGTCTGTCTCAACCATGCCTCGTTTTTCATTGAATGCAAATGAGCACTTCAAAGAGTACTTAATCCTACAGCTAAACCTTGTCAGTTTTACGGAAACCGTACATATTCTGCAGCATCCGCTGCCTGGGAGTATGAGAATTTCACTCCAGCCAAATGACAGCTTTAAGAAAAGCTGTGAGTTACCAAATCCTAGTATCTCAGCACAGAGTTTCTTTAGAGCAGGTGTCTGCTGGGAGCTGGAACTAACAGAAATACAACTGTGCTTAATAGCCATATTTAACAGGGCTGCTCTGTCGGGGAGCTTAGGATGTTGCAGTTTCATTAGCATGAACAAGTGTTGCTATGGGTACCAGAGCACAGGCACCAGAATACAAGTGAATAGAGGGAGTGGGAAAGTGATTAATAAAAATGTGAAGTGTTGGAATTTTAATAAAACAAAACCAATTTGCTCGCCAATAAGATCATGTTTAAATAATAGACTACATTACTTCCCAGTTCACATGCCACTGCTTGTTATCTTCCTGCATGAGCCCAGACAAACCCCTACATGAATAAAAATAAAGACCAGTGCAAACCCACTGTTCTCCCACTGAGAAGGATGCACATGCACACACACTTAATGAAAGTGACCCTAATAAGCATTCATAACAATATTTAAGTGCTGATGTTAATATGCAATTTATAAATATTTAACACACTACAGACAAGTTCTGTGCAAGCTCAAAGCCACATAATACTTCATTTCTGGGTAAATGGTATGGACTTACACTAGTGTAACTAAATGCAGGGTTTGATATCTTGGTTGCAAACATGAAATGATACTTATCTACTACAGAAAGAATTTTTGAATAATTTTATTGTACTATTTAGAGCTACTCTGATTTCTTACAACTGTTGTTGAGCAAAATTAGTACTATTTCTGCCTACAGAACATCTAAAAAATGAAAAGGTAGTATTGCAGGAGCATCTGTGTCATACTCAAAACACAAAGTCAATTCCTACTTTTAGCCAAACTAAGGAAACATATCTTACCCTAATTACTAAATGAATCTATGTTGACCCATTTTTCCCCACCTTCCCTGTCCAAAAGTTAGAATTGAAAATGCACAGCAACACTAATTTGTACAAGTGACAACCCATGTGATCATTAGGAGCAGAACTTCCACTTTGCTGTTTCATTAAACAGTGAAGGCTGTAGTCTGGACTCTACTTACGGCAGGTGTTTTCTTTACTTTAGCAACATCTTGAAAATACCTCCCAAGTCCTAACACATCCACACTCACCTGCTTTTGTCAGTTAATAAATTCTTACCAATTCCTTTGGGGTGCCTTAGGATTTACTCATGTTCCTTCCCTCAGCTATGGGTGCTGCTCTGGGCCAGAAGGACAGCTCATGTCTGTTCCATAGAACTGGCACTGTGACTGGTAAGCAGTTTTTCATTGCTACCATGGTCAATATACGTTCCTGAGTTTCAGCACATCAGTCTTCCACACCTGTGGCTACACCTTCCTTTCTAACCACACTCTGCCTGCTCCTCCACAATGCCCTTAGCAGAGCCTTCCTCTTCTGAACACCTTCAACACTCAGATCTCCTCATGGGTGTGACAGGGGAATCGGGACACCAAGCTCAGTTTAATTCTTTAAGCAATTTTCCATAAAACTTAATTCTTAATTACTTCCACCACTCCTTCTGCTCCCTGCCCACTACCCAAACCCCCATGCAGTACATACATGGCACATGTGAGTTACACCACCAGCCATCTCCCTCCCAACTCTCTCCCCCAAGAACACTCGCATACCTTTGTCACACAGTCTCCCCAAAGCTTTTTCTTTCCTGAATTTTAGCTTTGGATGCAGTTTTTCTTGCAACCACTGTGGTTAGCTCTACAAGCATTTATTTGTACAAACATTTTACTTACATGAAAAACCTTATTCAGTTCAGCAAGCTATTTGACTTCTTATCCACCTCAATGTATTTTCAAGATGAGAACTGTAGATCATGAATACACGGAGGCTGTTTTAAAGAACATCAATAAAGAACTGCAGTGGTCTACACTTTCCTTTTTTAATAGAAAAGCAATAAAGCAAATCAAGATGACTCTGAAGGGGCTCTTGCTGGTCTTCCCTAATACTTTGTCTGCACTTAACGTTTAATTTTAAAAACTGAAATTCATGAGTCACTTAGGCCTGTATGAATTATTATACTGATCTCCAGATAATAGGGCACTTCAATAAAAAAGTGTTTTTTTAAAGTTAACAATCCTGACCTTTTCTTGTTTAGTGTGGTAAGATGACATGATAGATATGGAGAGCTGAGATCCACATTATGTACTAAAAACAGGGATTAAAGGAGCAGTGATTAAAACTTACCCTGTTATCTGGAAAGATCAACAAGCTAATTATATAGCCTGAAACTCAGAATGTTTAGACACAAAGAAGAGGCAGAAAATATCCAACACAATAATTTTAAATGGAAGGACAAAAGTGATTACCTCAGTTCTTTCTTCGTACTTATCACCCAAATAAAAAACAGTACCTTTTTTCTGTTTACCTTGCTATTTAATACAAAGGCATACCAAAGGCATCATACGAATGCATAAACAATCAACTGAGGCATAAAGACTGAATTTTTGCTATTTTCACATGAAAACAAAATTCCTCAAAAAAAAAAAAAAACAAATAAAAAGGAGTATGAATTCAAGCCAAGCTGATAAGACTCACATGAAAAAACTTTTACACATAAGCACTGGAAGATGACAGAAGTAAAGATGGGTACGTGAATTCAGTACCTGCGCATGCTGTTACCACTGCCACTGTTTTGCTGGCTCCTCTGCAAATATCAGCAAGTTGGAAATAGGCACATCCTAGCTCCATTTACTGTGACCTTACCTCTTCCACAAAGAATGGGTCTTAACAATGTGTTTAATAAGGATAGTAATACTTTTTCATTGTTACAATATATCTTTGCGGTGCCTTTAACAACTACTGTACTAAGCCTAGCAACTTTTATGCTGGCATTACTGTTAATTAGTTTACCTCTTGTTAGCATTATTTAGTAGAGATCAATAATTCTTTATTACAAGGATTTTCCTTATCTTTTCTCTTGTCACCTGTCCTTTTCCTCTAACACGATTCAATTGCCAAGCACGTTTATCCTCTTGATGTTAAAAGGATTGCCTAGTCATCCTTTTAAATGATTACTTTACATTCTGTAGCTAAAGGAAAGGCTGTGTTGATTTTCCTTTAAAACCCTAAGGCCTGCTTTAGCCATTCTGAAGAGACACCTCCATGTCATTATGACAGGAATTTTTTACCATGCTCCTGACTAAAATGTTTGTATTCCAGGGTTTATAACTCTTTTCCACTGGTAAATCCTCCTTGAGAAAGGCAATTATTTGAGAAAAACAACTAAAAATAGTGTGACATTGTCATTTTAAATGTCACTTTTTTTTTTTTTTCCCCAGTCTCATATAAATTAGAACTAACCTCAAAGTGCATCCTGGTGTATTTTGGTTTTATACTGAAAGAACAGGTATTCTGACTAAGCTTCCTGCTACTCAGAAAGCCTTCAAGACTGAATTGTTTAACTGAATTTTATACTTAATGAAGAATCAGTAGAAGGAAAAGGCCCTGTGGTGTCAGCAGCATTGTGGTCTGCTGCTGATTTCTCAGTGAACTGGTGCTTTCCCAGATGGAAAGTAGCAAAATAAGTTGTTTCTACTTTCAGAATCAAACCTCCATAAACTGGTATTCAAACTAGAAAAAACAATGGCTGAAAAGGAAAGTTCATTTTACCGTGCAGTGATGTGCATCAACCTAGCTCAGCCTAATTGATATCTTAGTTCAGGAAAACAAAGCATTGACTGTATTTCAAATAATCCACCATTTATACTCTTGATAAATAGATTTTTGAAAGTTAATTTCAGAGGAAAGTATTTTCAAGTCAGAGCTTAAATACTAATGTCTTAGATATCAAAGTGACATCTCACAGCAGGCTATATAAAATTTCTGTGAGCATATTCTGACTTTGTACCAGAGCTTAAAATAAATATTTTTGTGATACTGGACTTAGTTTCTCTTGTCCTTCATACTTCATTAAAAATATAACACAAATCTTGACTTTCTAAGTATAATATTCACTTACTGCTAATGTAGCTCATGGATATGAATGGTAAAATAACTGAAGTTAATTTCCTCAAGAAACAGAATTAGAATGTTAGAAATAGTGATACAAGTTGTCTATGTTTTTCAAGCAACATTTTGCTAATTGTATAAATACATGCAGACTCCTGAACATTAAATTAGTACAGTAACAACACAGGCTGCATGTTTTCATCCCATATAAGACAAAATCAAATTACAGCCTCAAGCAGGATGTTTTCTGTTACATACTAGTCTTCAGAGAAAAAGCTCTATCTCATTTATTCATGCATTACTGAGTCATAATAAAATTCAGTGCTGGCACACTGGTCAAGACAAATGATAGAAAAATGCTGCAATGACAGCAGTATCACTTATTACTGCATGCATTTGTTTCACTGCTATTCCTGTTTTCATATTCTGAGTCTTGCACACTCCCACTGTAGGACTGCCAGGGCCGACCTGGGGCACACACTATATATGGACTTAGGCAGTGGTCCTGCATCTCAGGATGCTCTGCCATGCTTCCCTGAGCTACCCACCAGCTCCGCCCCTCTTCTTGCATCTCAGCACAGCTCTGACCCGCACAGGAGCCCTGCCACCACCAGTCACCCTCCAGCAGCTTCACACATTGGCTGGGTTCAGAGAGCCATTTTGGTGCATGAGAACCAGATTCTTCTGGAGCCCAGATACTTATAAAACGCATCCAAACCCTTAGGAGAAACATCTGAGTCTAAACCAAGGGGCATTGCTTCAGACAGCTTTGAAACACCTGCACATTTAGGCTGGTGTGGGAAGACTGATTACATGTAATCCAAAGCAAAAATACCAAACCACATAACATATAGTTGCAGGGTCTGTGGCACCAATTGTCTTTATCTACTGTGTCTTACTACATGTTCACATGGGCAGAGCTATGCCATACCATACCAGTCTGTGAGGTTGAAACAGATGGCATATCCAGTTATAAAGCTTCTATACCAGAGGGATAAAGAGAATGGTTTTAATCTGCTATTACTATACAGGGCAAGAAGCAGAAGTAGTTACTCCATAGGGATGGAGCTACAGATGACAAATGGGAAGATGACATCTCAATGAGCAGGAATCAAACAGAAGCAGCTGGGTCATTTCACACTGGGTCATCACTGTCTGTCAGTCATAAAAACCAGAGAAAAATACACTGAAGTGGAAACAAGACCATCTGAAATAGTGAAACATGAGGCAAAAAGAAAAAAAAAAAAAAAAAGAAATGGAGGAAGGTTCAAGAAACCCACTTGAAATATACCCCTAAGAACAGACAGGCCTGTCTGGGAGTTCTGGACCACTGAAGCCACGGACGAAACATCTACAACAATTTCTCATTTACAGGTCTACTATAGCAAAAAATTAGGACAGAGTGGCAAATAAGCAGTGAATATGGAATTACCTGCTGGGAAACCAGGCCTTGATATCAAAGATCAGACATCAGGCTTGCAACTGTACTATTCCCTGTAGTGCCAACATATTAAAAGTTGACAGTTAGTGTCGTACACTGATGATCTAAAATCCTTTATAATCAGAGAACAAACTCAAGCGAAACACAATGCCCTTTTCATTTACTTCATAACTACAACTTGACTGCTGTAACATGTAGCATCTTTTGAAAAATCAATAAAGACTCCAGCTGAACACTCCTGGTTCCACACCATAACCAAAGTTTTAAACATGGTACTATTTCTGCATGCAATAATTTGAGCACTTCACATTGGTACATCAAAAAATGTTGCTACTTGTACTACAGGGCACAAATCTACTGCTCTTTGAAGTGGGGCTGGAACAGAGCAGCTCCCTAACATGAACCTGTACTGCATAAAGAGCCACACACATTACATTTATACCCTTCTGTAATATCTGGCATATTCTTACTGAGGAAAACTGCTTGTGCACCCCCAACTTACCTAACCCTACTGCTTAGCAGTTTGGCTTCATCAAAAAATTTGCACATCCTATCACAAGCCAAGCAGTACAGCTTCAGTTTTGATATATGGTTTTAATGGTACTGACCAATTCATTATTTAATACAACAATTATCAGGTCACTGGACACTATTTTTTCTGGGTGACTTAAGACAACAACTCTGCAAAGAACCTGCACTTACACAAATGCATGCCCCTGACTTCAGTGAGACACCAGTCAGGATGATGTGCCCAACATTTCACAAGCACAAGTTTTGTGTTTTAAAGTTGCACAAACCTTACCCCGTTTCTTCCCTCTCAGGTCTTCAATGTCATGGTCTTTCCTACATTGTGCAGGGGTTTTATTGATGCAATATTTAAAGCCATTTTGAAAGCTGCAGAGAAAGACATTCAAATGCTTTCAGGCTTTTCTCCTGGCTTCAGCCTGCTGGGAGTTCCTGGATGAGGATGTGAAGCAGAAGCCTCAGGGAGAGTCTCCAGCAGTTGTAGTTTCAGGATGCAGACGTTCACACAAGGATGAAGAGTCTAGCAGAGTTTGCAAGATAGGACATGATGGAAAGAAGCCCACAGGGCTAGGAAGGGTTATGAAAGCTGTTAGGACAGATAAGAATTTCACCTATACTGAAGCTAAAATACTTAACACTTTTAATTTCATTGTATTTCAGCCCTTTTTTCTCTTTCCCTGTTCACTTTTATTATAACCAGATCCTGTCTTCAACCCTGCATCCCTTCAAGTTTCAGAGAAGCCTGACACGTATTTAAATGACTGGCACACCTCGTGGGAGGCATCACTGGCAACAAGGATTTACAACTTCCAGAAAACCAGTACTCCCTTGTAAAAACAAAATGAAACAGTGAACAAGGTGTTTCAATAGGTGTAACAAACTATCCTGGCATCTGTGTTACACTTTGAACATTTAAAACACTAGTAATACCTCCCTAGTCCACACCTCTACCTCTAAACAAAGCATGTCTAAGTCTATTACTTACTCAGGTAATTTGTACCCTCTTCAAATATGATTTAGGTATTTGCTAATACTGAGACAGTTTAAAGGTCCTCATCAATCTGTGGACGGATGAGCCACCAATCACTGTTGTTCCATCACAGGTAACAGAAGGCCTGAGCAGAGATTTCAACTTAAAGGCTTTAACATGCAAACAAGTTATCATGTTTAAGCTGGGTACATGCTCACCAGGGCATCTGAAGCAGCTTACTTCTCAATGAGCTCCCGACAGTATATAGAGCAGCTGATGCTTGGTGGTTTGTTCACGTATCAAAGCCTTTACCTGCTACTGAGCGGGTGAGAATTGGCTTAGATTACTGGAATTAGATTACTAGAACTAAATACAGCTGTATGTCCACTAGTAGGCAGTTAAAGACATTAGATCTAACAAGGATAAAAGCCATCCATCTTTGCTTTTATAAGCTACCAAAGTTTTCTAAATTCAGAGAAAACCAAATAACAAGCCTTCATTATTTAAAAATACAAAAGTAATAATAATAAATAAAGTAACAGCCTTTATTTTTATTATTTTGGAGAATACAACATATCCTATGCCTTCTGCTAACGGGAATTACGTATTCATGCCGAGGTGTGGGGATGTCCCTTTGTCTTCAGGTAAAATACACTGCACATTTGTAACACATTTGTCAAACTATGGCAGGATTGCAGGCAGACTAGATCTGTATTGCCAAGCAACACAATATATTACTTATTTTATTAGTCCATAGCTACCATTCAATGAAATACGCAGTTTCACTTGCATATTGTATATTCACTTGTATATTCTCCCATTATCATTTTTTTAAGAAATGTACTCTGAAGGCTAAAAGCACTAAAATCTTGATGTAAGTTACATTAAAAGATTTTGTCTTTTCAAATACAGAAACACGTAAAAGGTGATTTTACCAATAACTTAGTAATTCCCATTCCTCCACAAGATCCATATGCTTAATTAGATAACTGCTTAAAGTGACTATCAGATTGCATTTTTAATTAAAAATCACAACAAATGCTACTTCAAACATTTTTAAATAATACCGGTTTAGGAGGCTCATTCTTGTAATCATACTAAAATAATTGTGTCACACTTACAGCACTAATTAGTGAACCTGCCCTCCAGGGGCAACTGCTAGTTGTTCAGTTTACAATGATTAACCTGTGGCAAACCAAGATCCTTTTCAGAGCTTGTAATACCTGCTAGTAGAGGGAATCCCCTCTCCAAAAATCTCTGGCATGGTGGAAGCCCTAGGTCTCGAAATCCTCCACTGAAATCAAGAAACAGATCACCAGTTGCACTCTAGATGCTTGGAAATGCCCTGTGGGGAGACAACTAAGGATACAACCATGTGCATGAACATTTGGAACTGGCCAGGGTTTTAAAGGAAGGGTACTGAGTAGGAAACCAGCCTCAAACCATCCAACAGAAACAAGCAGATAGAGGTAGGCTGATAGAGGCTAATGTCTGAGGAACTCTGATGAATGAACAAAGAAGTGGCAGTTGTAAGCTTGAGCAATGGCTGCTATATCACCCTGCTGGAGTTTTCACCAACGGCAGCATCAGACAGCCGCTCCCTGTTCATAGCCACACACGCTGTGATATATGAAGATGCAGGAGATAACCTACAGTAACCTGCTCACTCAGGGCTGATCTGAATAGGAGGGGTATTATAAGGGTGCGTGGGGCAGGAGGGCATCTGGTTCATTATTTGGTTAAGGACTATCCAGCATACATATATTAAAAAAGTAACAAGAGAAGTGGTAGATTACACATAAGCAAACGTTAATGAGCAGGTGATAACAGAGACAGTAACTCTTCTTTGGTCACTACAGGAACTAATGCAATTAAAGGAACTACTGAGGCACATCCCTGAACAGGTTCAACCTCAACATTATCACCGATAAGAAAGGGAAAATGTGATTATCATATGAATTATCGTATATTTGAGGCTGTTTGTGGAACTGTGTGAAACTTGCTATGGTGTATCAGAAGGGGCTTGTGGAATTATAATCATCTTTTGGGAAATTTAGAGGAGGGGCCTCCTGGTGATAGTATTGCAGTGACAGCTTCCTTCACATTTGCTACTCCAAGCTATGTTAGAGGGTGTGGTGGTACAGAACACCTTAGATATAGCTCATGGCGCATCAGTGTAGCCCTGCTGAAGAAGCAGTCAAAGGGTTTCCCTGTCAGTGATATGGTGAAACAGAATGATACACAGGTATTAAGAGGTAGAAAAGCATTAAAGAAAGAAAAAAACACAAAAAAAGGAAAAAAACCCTCCAACAGAATAAGTATGGGGAGCAGAGGTGAAAACAGGATCCAGAAGCAGTTTGTGGACAGCAGCTCTTGAGAAACATGGCAGCAAGACAGGAGAGGTGGGACCAAAGGAAGAGCTGTGGATAGCAGAGGCTGGTGGTTCGTTAGGGAAAGGGACAGGACAAAAGGAATACCTGAGCTAGGTGAGGGAGAAAGCAGGGGCAGGAGGGGCTGAATTAATGTTGGGAGTAGCTAGCTAAGGAATTGTCACTAGAGCATCAGAGGGGACTTCTAAGAGGCAGATGACAGCTAAGAAACAGAGGCAACGAGTAAGAAATGAAAAGCAGGCTTCAAGCACAAGAGAGGCCAGTGTGAAAAGCTGGAGAGACATGAAGGACAGAAGAGAAAAGCCAGATCAAGGAGGATTTTTTTGCCGGTTCACAAATGGAGAAAATCACAAAGTCTATGAAGACAGTTAACTGGAAGCTAAAATGCTCACCAAATCCTCAGGCTGGCAAAGGCTGGAGCTGCATAGGGGATACCCTGAGGGCACAGTGATGAGATAGCAAGCCCCACTTCCGGCAGCGAAAACCAAACAGGGCAGAAAGCATGCTAAGATACACAGGACAACGACTGGGCCCCGGTCTCCGATTTAGCTAAAATGAGGAACCACTGGGCATGACATGAGAAACAGCTGAACTTAACAGAGTGAGAAGTTCAAGAACCTTGCCAAGAGCACAATGAGAAAGGGCTGGGTTTCAGGTATTTGGGAGGGGCAGCATGTAAGAGGCAGCTGGGCTTCAAAAAGGCTTGGGGGGGGGGATGGTGTTGGGTCCTCGGGGGGAGTGAAATCTTGCAAGACACACAGGACTCAGATATCACTGATACCATGTGAGGCTGAGATGGCTCAGGTGAGAGCACCGGAAATACCAGATTTGGTTATGCATCAGGTAGTGAACATCAAGCTGGAACAGTCAGTGAGTAGGAGATCCTCACCTGGAAAGATCTGGTGTATGACCCAGTGGCTGGATAGGGGGCCCAAGGTTCAGGCACAGATGTTAAACAGACTTAGAGCCCACACTGGTATTCAAGTGGCCTGCGAACATGCTTGTGAAACTGAAGAGGATTACACTCCTTGACTTGGACAGAGAAACCTCTCACGTCTGAGAGGACATGGGACTGACCTTCAATAACCAGGAAAGAGGAACCCCTGGATCTCAGAGTCCACTGGATTGAGCGGCTCTCACAGCACCTTTAACAGGGAGAACTTAAGAGCTGGGCTAAAGACATGACGCTTATAGTATCAGGAACAAAACACTTTCACTAAAATGTCCTCCAGGTAGCAATGAAAAAAGGTAGACTTATGCAAGACCAGTCAAACTTCAGTCTTCCACAGCAAACTGAATTCCCTTAAAAATGGGACACGAGAGAGATGTGGAAGGAATAAGAATAACATGCTGTGCTCTGGCATGGTACACTCCAGCAGCATGGTATTAAAAAGTATTTGAGCACATAAAGACCAGGAGTAGGAAATCGTAACTGTCAGACAGCAGATGAAACTATGAAAGACACACTTCCAGAAGAAACCTCATTTTAAAACACACTGGCAGATGCTGTAAGAAATGTTGATACATAGCATAACTGAACAAATTGTACTGTGGGCAGTGATACGTTTATTAAAAGTCACTTGGTGAAGGCTGCTGGAGAGAACTAACTAGAAAGCAACACAGTCCTGGATTAGAATATAAAAGCACAGGCTTTCCTGCTTTTCCTTTCTAATAAATAGAAAACAGCAATACAGGAAAAAATGCTATTTAATTTTCTGATATCCAGCCTCCAAAGAAGTGACACACCTTCTCAGGGGGCACATGCAAGTACAGGATGCTGCCAGAGTGACTAATTTTGTGCGAATTGAAACCTCTGAAAGAGTAAGGATTTTGCTCGGAGACAGTGAAAGGGTAAATATTAGGGTTAGGCATTTCTTTGCCCACAGACAATGCGATTTATGGTATAAGATCTGTTTACTCTAAGCGACTGGGTTCTAAATTAATAATTTTGAAAAGGCTATTTCAGCAATTGGGTATTCTTGTCTTTGTTCAAGGGAAGAAGAAAGATGGGATCTGTGTCTAATACAAACATGCTGAAGTCAGTCACAGTTAACATGACAGACAGCAGTTAAAAGGTGGTGGCACAATTTCAAGACTCCCAGCCAGAGCGTTGGCAGTCCTCTCTTATGGAGACAGGGATAGCCTGGTACATGGATGTCTACAGGCTGAGGTGGAAGTGAGTTTAGCCTGGCACCTATTATTTTGATTTTCAGTAGTGACTTTTACGCATTCTGTCACTCTAAAGACTTCAAATGATCTGTCAAGGGATGCAAAGTGAGTCTGGGAGCAAACTTCACCAACCCTTTCAATGAGTGCTTGAGCTCATTGATAGGAAAACTCCCCAAGCCTCTGAATTCCAATGAAACAAACTTTTTTTAGTACTTGTGCTAGTGTCTGTACTACAGCGACCTGGAAAACCCTCAGGATAACCTCATCATCTCTCATACTCCACAGACCTATAGACTGTTTCACACAGACTTGCACAGACTGAAGTGCATATCCTTTACAACAGTTGAGAGCTCAGTTTTGCCTCTGGGTGCAGTTACACCAGTGTGGAAGCGCTATGGACAGGTCTGCCTTTTTCATGTAGGAGATGCTCATGTCAACACACTGCAACACATAAGTAAATGTATTGCTTTAACTACAAGAATAAAGTGATATTATTTTTATGAACAGAAGCAGGGTAGTACTATAGAAACAACACATAGGTCACTTAAAGGATCACTCACTACCAAAGTTTGATTACTAGAAGGATAAACACAGAGTAAGTGCACTCTAACTCTAGGTTTTAAATTGCTTCTTTGCATATGACTTCCTTCCATTGTGCCCTTCACACTATCAGTGGCTTAAAAATTCAACACACTGACAGCAGAGGCTAAAAGCCAACAGAAGTGAAAAAACCCAAACCCTCCTCTCTTAAATGTAAAAACATTAAAGTATGTTTATGTTCAGCTCAAACTGAGTCATTCCATAAAATTTCTGGCTACCAGTTCAGAGTAATGACTTGATTGTAGAACACTTTCTTAAAACCAGAAGTACTCATCTTAGAGACAACCTATACCTGGTGAGGCCTGTAGAGCAGCATCATATCACCAGGTTTTCCCACTTCTTTCCATCTCTGTCTTCCCACAGGTGTAACCAAAGCTCTTGCTCCTGCCTCACGATGCCCGCGTTTCTCTCACAAGGATCAGTTCAGCCTGAGGATTACTTGCAGTTCACCTATGGTGAGCACTCTCTAAGCTGCTTCTAGGGCACAGACACACAGGTTTCTCAACAAGGATGGAAACCTTGCTGCTGTTACTGCTTACAATGCCTTACTTACCCCTGGCTGTCACCCCCAGAGTCCATTTGTGCTCCTCACTGTACATCGCTAACTTTTCTCCATCTCTGTGCATGTGTGTGCCGGGGCAAGGATTTCTGTATAAGTCAAAAAGTCACCCAAACTACCATCCAGTGTCCCACTTCTCTGGCACACTGCCGGCATCTGCTCTCTCTTCACCACAACTTGCAGCTGCAATCTCTCCCTGTCCCCACAGCTTCATGCACCCAAAGGTAGGCTTTGCAAAGAGAAGGAATAGCTCCAAGCAGGCCCACGAGAACGACTTGCAAACCCCACGAGGCGGGGAAGGGGCTGCCCCGGGCTCCCCCCGCTCCGACGGGTCATCAGCGGGGCCCGCACTTCACCACGCCGGGCCCGGACGGCTCCCGGCTGCGCCACACGTGCCCGCCGCTCCCCACTCCCGGTTCCCCACCGCTCCGGCCCCGTCCCACTGCCAGAGCCAGGGCCGCAGAGCCACCAGGAGAAGGGGAGCGGGGGGGTCCCAGCCGCGCACTCACCTCCCCGCCCCAGGGTCCCTTCGGCCACGCAGGACGCAGCCATGCTACTGCTGCTGCTCCCCCCGCCCCAACGTGGGACGGCCTCCGGGAGCAGAGCTCCGCCCTGCCCCGCCCGGCGGGGAGCGCGGGGCCAGTCGGGGCTCGTAGTCTCTCCCCGGCCGTGGGCGACGCGGGGCGCTGCCGCGCAGAGACACTACGTTCCCCGGCGTGCAGCGGGACCGGGCTTATAAGTGGCTGGCGGCGAGCGCGCTTCAGCTAGTTGGTCCGTCAGCCCGCCGGGGTGAACAATGCTTTCACCGCCGGGGCCGGGCAGCTGCGGCTAAAGCGCGGCGGGAGCAGCAGGCAGCGGGCGCGCTCCCGGCACCGCCGCTCCCACCGCTGGGGCTGCCGCCGGGCGGGCGAGAGGCTGCCGCGACCATGTGGATACCTACGGAGCACGAGAAGTACGGCGTGGGTGAGTACGGGCAGCGAGCGGGGCAGCGAGGGTGCCGGCGGGGATGGCATCCTGCGGCGGAGCGGGCTCCCGCACCTCCCGCCGGAGCGGAGGCAGCGTCCCGCCCGTGCCAGCGGCGTCGGAAGTCCCGGCGGGACGGCGGGGAGCGGCCCCTTGCCCAGCGGAGCCACAAAGCGCGGCTGCTGCCAGCGGATGGGGCCGGTCCCGGTAACCCGGCTCTGAGGCGGGCTCTCGGCTTCTCCCCGCTGGCGCTGGGTGGAAAAGCTGGTGTTCCGCGGGGAACAAAGCAGCCTTGGCAGATATTGCTGGCAGTGGCGACCCGGCGGGGAACCGGTCATCGTCGGTGGCGGCGGCAGCCCGGGGTGAAGTAGGAGCGGGGCCGCGGGCATTGTTCGCGCGTAGGGGGTTTGTCGCTGTTTCAGTGCAAACAAGACAAAGTGTCGCTTCTGGGAGTCGCGCTTCCTTGCCTATTTGTTAAACTCTGCGGGGCTGTGAAGCTCCTTGCTTTGACTTACGGAGTTGTCGGAGAGAGTCACTGTGATTTTTATTTATCATCTGTTTTGACACCGCCGATGAAAATCGCCAGCACTCGGTGAGCGGCGGTGGCTCGTCCCGGACAATAGCCCTCCTGACACAAACGCAGCTGAACTGTTACACAGACCTACTAGCGTAGTAAGCGGCTTTCTTCTGTGTTTACGTCGCATTTGAACGCGGCGTGGTGCCTGTCGCGGAAAAAGCCGGAGGAGCCGGAGCCCTCCTTTGTGTTAGGCTGTGTATGTTGGTGTGTGCATGTGTCAGCACCGGAGCCAGCCCCGCTGGAGAGGTGCCGCTCCGTCCCATTTGGAGTTGAGCCCAGGTGTTGCTGTCCACCGAACGTTAAATTACACAAATCATCAGTGGGATTTATTTTCCTGACTTCTTTATTTGCCAGGTCACAGCTGGGTTACGAGATATTGATTAGTCCTGCCACCTGCCTTTCTTTGCTAGGATGGGCAGAGGCTTAAAAATCACTCTGAGACTCCCTGGAATGGCATGCTGGATATTAGCAGTCAAATATTTCAAGCTGCAGCCCTCCTATCAGTCTATTTGTTGGTTTTTTATTATTTTTGAGCATAGTATGCTGTTTCACAAGTGAAGCGTTTTTCTGCTAATTTATGAGCTAAAAATTACTATGAAGCATTTTTTCTAATACGGAAAGCCAGCAGCTAAACGCTGTTCCCGTTGTTTAGTGACCAGGGGGTAGTTACTCAAATAATTAAGTGATATCCCTTAAATAAGATTTTCTGTGTTCAGTAAATCCTCTTGGTACTTGCGCATGGATCACTGTCCAGCTCTTCCTCACTTACCAAGGCTGTTGTCACTGAAATCTCATGCCTGCTAAAGAGATCCAGTTGTGATTTCTCAATAGTGAGCTTTGGCTCAAGGAGAAAATGCAGTTCACTACAAAGATCCTCTTTATTTGTGTAAATATAATATAGTCACAAAAAGATGCTTATTCTTATTTAAGTTCATTCCATGTTTTTCTGTGATTTGGCTTCCAAAAGGCTATTCAAGATAGTAACAAAAAGCCACTGTTCAATTTGGGTCCTCTGTACCCCTGGGGTGGGGGTGACAGCCTTGTTATGTGACCACTGCAAAATGTTGAAATACTGACCTAAAGTAATCTAATTTTTTGCTAGGACTGTGCTTTATGCTGTATGCTCACTCACCTGCATGATGAGACCTGTCTACAAAAATCTTCACACCCAATTATTGTATAAGCTATTGTGCTCTAGAGCAGTGATAGGGGAGGCAGGAGAAAGAGTTGTATATTGCTGTATAATTCTTTAAAATTCATGTAGAATGAATTTCACAGATCAAACCTGCATTTAGCACCACAGACCTGCTTATATATTTTCTTTTTAATGATGTGATTATTATATTTCCAAACAGTTTTCTTTTTTAATACTGATGTATTTGTCTGCCCTGGTAAAATGGGTACATTATAAAACCCCTTTGAGAATCCTGATTAGTTGTACCAAGCATATGTATCCTTTGTATAAAAAGCTCAGGGCTTGCATCAACATCAGACCTCATCTGCATTTTCCATCTGAATTTTGCAGCACATGCTGTGTGCTGCACATTTCTACTGTGACATGCCAAAATGGATGAATAACCAGGCAACAGCCACCTGGTTGCACTGAAGGGTTGCTGGTAACCAGGTGGCTGTTGCTCACTTGCACAGCCTGACTGATTCCCACTTTGAGGGGTGGTTAATATGAGTAACAGTCTTCTCTTCAAATTTTTAAACTTCTGCCTGCTAGCCAGTGATGATATCTAATTGCTTTTTTGCTGAGCAGGTTGCTTTACTCTGAGTTCATTTACTACTAGACAGACATACTGCCAGTTCATTTCCTAGTAGATATACATATTGCCGTAATGAAGAGCATTATTATGCTTATATGGGACACCCTTTGTACTGCAGTTATGTATTCTTTTTTTCTAAGGCTGTGGATTTTGTCAGTTGTGTATTATCCCTCAGGATGCTAAAGGTGAAATACACATCAGACTATTTCTGGTTCTGAGAAAGTTTGCTTTGTCTGGGTTTTGATACATCTATTTCCAGAACAGAAGGGTAAGTTTCTGTATTTCGCTTTGGAATACCATATGTTTTGAATCACACCTTCAGCTGTTGTGTCAAACTAGTGATGGCATTGAGCAAAGGATCCAGTGGTCAGTCATATGGAGTGTTTATCACAAGGTATCCTGATGTCAGGGTAGGAAAGGTAAGATGTTTCTTTTTGCTGTAAATAATATCTTAATATAGTAGATTTCAAATGGAATTGGCTTACATAAATGCTCTGTGCTGTGCAAATTCAGAACCTAACAGAACAATATTGTTTAGAACAATAACCAAACCCTTTGTTCAAATGAGTCATTTAAGATTGTGTATCTGTGGATGCTCTGCAGGTGGCAAATAGGTAAGTGTAGCTTTCAAAGGTTGGTGCAAACTGCAAGCTTCTAGGTGTAATAAATTGCAGGACATGTAGGACAAATATCTCATAGCTGCTGTTTGGAGTACAGATACAAGTTCTGTTAGATAACAGGATCAGTTTTTCTTATTGTCTCACCAGATCCGCATAGTGCTGTATCATCTGATTTCTTTGATTTACCTGAATCTGTAAGAATGCAGTTAATGCTTTCTGGAATGTAGGTGGTTCCTCTTCTAAAGCACAGAGCTTCTCAGCTTTTCTCAGGAAGGCGTGTTTGTTTTTCTTTTTTTATTAGGATGGAAAGATTAAGAATAATAATTAAAAACAGTTGCTGACTGTATTATCTAATTTATAAGCAGAATGGTGTTCCAGATCCTGAAGTTGTTCTGCACAGCAGAAGAGTCTAACTCAGACAAGTTGAAATAGTGCTTGGTATTTTTAGTGTGGTGAAGCCGTAAATCTGCCTTCCTAAGGGGGTGTGAGGTGTGACCGTCTCCTACAGCACATGACTTCATGCTCTAAGCTGAAGTTACAGGAAGAAAAAGATGGGGGTCAATTTACTGATCACAGGAGCAGTATTGATTTACACATAGACAAAAGCCAAATCAATTGGCTTGTGCCCTACTCTGAGTTGCAGCCAGACTAGTCTTGCTAGCGGTCCTGTTGGGAGATAGCTGAGACATCTTTACCTTCATTCTGCAATCCCTATTTTGACTGCAAGTTAACTTTACTGTAAATGTGCTTGGTTGGTTTAGCTCAGCAACATCTGTCGATAACATGCAAGACTTCTAATACAATGTCTTTTGTTTAGCACAAATGCTTTATCAGCCTTTCTTGCATTCATCTCCGAATAAAGCATTCAGTCTCTTTTCCTCTGTTCTCCTGTGTTAATCTTCCCTTACACTTCTATGTGGAATTCATTTTGTATTTCTGTCTTGGACTACTGTGGCCACTAATAATGAGCTAAATTTAAAATTTTTTGTCAAGCTGCCTAAATACCTGTTTAGGCGTGAGGCAAGGCCAAACATAGTGAATTTTTGGGCTAATATGGCTAAAGAACAGTTGGAAGATGATCTTAGTTTTACTGTTACAGTTCATAACTCTTTGTGGGGCTGTGAGGTACCATGGGGCACTGAGGGTGAGATTGGCAAGGTACCAGTGCTCCCTTCACTGGAGCCGTGGGAGACCGTTCTTGTTTTATGGAAATACTCCCTGATTCCTAGCTATCTCAGATAGCAAAGACCCACACATTTTCTGTAGGAAGATTTTTGACACGTGGTGCATTGTCATGGAGGCTTTTACATAAGTTTAGGATGTCAGTCAGATAAAGATTATATTTTCCATTGTCTTTGATATAAGCAATGACTCTCAGTATCTTTCAAAAATGAATGATCTCAACTCACAGGTTTTGGACAGCCCCCCCCCATCCCCAAACAATTGACTATGTTCTATTGGAGAGTAGAATAAGAAGGCTGAGGTTTTTTAAGTCATTTTGGTCATAAGACTAGTCTTAAGTGAGTGTTGACAAAGAGGTGAAATTGCCTTATTTTAAGACAATTTTTTTTTTTTACTTCTAGCAGCTGCCTCCCAAAACCAGCCTTTAGTATGGATGTGATGTTTTGAATGTCTGTCATCTTCTAAGGGACAGCCCAGAGCTGCTTGGTTCATTAACACGTTTTCACGTATTGCTCTTCAGAGATCTCAGCTTTCCTATTCACTACATGCCTGGAGATCAGCCTTAACAAATATTCCCCAGTATGTTATTTCAGTTATCTGTATACTGATGACACTGGTTTTGTTCCTCTTTCACTGATTGAGGGCTTTTGCCACCATTCTCAGTGTTGGACTTGTGTGGCTACTAGCTGGGTCAGATTTAGTCGAAAAATGATGAAACAATGGTGAGTTAAGTAACAAAAGAAAAAGCATTCTCCCTTTTTGCAGGGAGACCACATCCTCACCTTCACTCCTTATGTTATCTAGAATGGGCTAATATAATCTGTGATTGCTTCTGGGAGTTCAGAGAGCATGTGATGAAGTCACTGACTTCTCTGTCAAGGAAGCTATAATTGGTTCTTTTACTCCTACCACAGAGAGATCATCAACTTTTTGCACTGCTGCAAGAGTGTCTGTCTTTGACTCATCTCCTTGCTTCCCTAACTGGCACCATGGAAAGGAAACTTCAGAATAAAACAGGGTTTCACATTTTCAGCCTGGTTCAAGGTGAACATGTTCCAGATTTTCCACTTAATTTCTGAGTGTAATTCACCATGTAAGTTTTGGTCTATAAAGTTCTCCATAATTTGAGTCTTGGGATCAGGGAAAGTCCTGAGGAGAGCATTTTGACTGCTTGGATCATTTGTGACACTTGAATGTATTCAGCAGCTGAGACAAGACACTTTCAGCAGAGTTTGCACCCCTGGGAGATGTGCTGCTTCTTTTCTTTAGTTTTGAGAGACTTTGATGGCTGTGTGTGGGAGTTTTTTTGGTGTTCTGTTTGCTCTCCTACTGGGTTTGTGTTTGATCCTGTGAAGGTACAGGAGAACAAACTGGATAATCCTTCAAAGCCCTTTCAAGCCTGTCTTTGTGGTTCTGCACACAAGGGTTGAAATATGAAGGTTTTGCTTCACTTTCAATCTGAAATTTCTTTTGTTACTGTGGTGGTTTTTTTATTTTTATTTTTTCCCATGTGACTGTATGTCATCAAGGAATCTGTTTTGTTTTGCTTTTCCTCATTTTCTTTTTAAGTGTCCTGTTATGAGAAGCTGACACAATGCCTTTGAGGTGACCACTGTCTCCTTCCCAGTGGTTCGGGAGCCAGGAGACTAACCTGGAAGGAGATGTCCCTTTTTATTTAAGTCACATGTGTTTAATTTGTTGAAAAGGTGGCAAACATTATGTAATAAAAAGGATTGATTTTGTTTTGGGAGATGATCAATAGAAACATAGTTAAAATACGTTTAGAAAGAGTTTTGAGAAATTTAATCTGTATTACTTTTTCAAAGCCAGGTCAACCTTCTCTGTCACTTCTGAAGGATGTTTGCGAGCATGTTCTTTAAAATGCTGGTAATAAAGCATCTGCAACTTTTGTAGTCAGTGCTTAGCGACCTTACTACTAGGAAGTGATTAGCACTGGAGTAGTTTTCCTCTGGAATATATCATTATGTGCTTATGAAAACTTGTCATGACTGTCTCCTTTTCCATGTATGAAATAGCTGCAGTTATTTCGTCCTTTCCTTGCAGATGATGCTGTTCTTATTTGACCAATTAATCTATGTTCAAAACTGGACAGGAAAGCTTTATCAGGTAAAGCAGGTGAATCTTTTAGTGTGTGCTCAAGCAATGTGTCTGCTTGCCATTCCTTGTTTGATGCTTGTTCCTTTTGCAGTAGCAGCACATTGACTCATGTTCAGTCGGGAACTGCTAATCAATCCTTCGGATCCTTTTCCGGAATACTGTTGTCTAGACAGTCATTCTCCCATCCTGTATTTGTCAGCTGATTATTTCTGCTTGTGTCCTTAGTGAATGGCACTTCTCTTCCATATTATTTCTGCTGTTTGTCAGCTGTGCTGGCTCCCAAATTTCCTTTCTGTCATCATTGTCTTGGAAGCACCTTGTCTCACAGCTTTGTTGTGTGAGATGCAATTTAGGAAATTGCTAACAAAACTGGTGCTTGTTTGGAGAAGCAATGTATGATGAACAACTAAAGACACTTGAATGACACAATGATTTGCTGTTAGTTTGCCTCTGCATTTCAAGGAATGCGTTTTTTCTATCTTTACGATGACAAGAGACGGAAATGATAGCTGTTTCCTGTTTCTCTTCATAACGCATGTTTGTAGTTATTCAGAATGCATGCTTCCAGTTAAATAATCTGTAAACGATGTAACCTGTCAACTTTGCATTCCTGGGCACCTGAAATACTTAGTTTGAAAATAATGCTGATCTAACTTCCAGATGCTCAAGGCTGGATAGGAGAGCTGCAAGCAATGCAGCTCTGAAAGCCACCTGTACTGTAGGAACAAAGAAGCTTGGATTTCACAATCTAATGCATTGTGCTTGCTGGTTTTTGTTGTATTGAGTAAGAAAATAGGACAAAATCAAATCAGTTTTGCAGGATTTAAAGAAAAACCCCAGAGTCTTATGGGATGAGGCATGAAAGTGATCATGTGCTCTTGAAGGAGACCTAATATAGGGGGAAGAAAAGCATACTGATGCTGATTGCACCTTTCATTTTTCTCCAGTTAAGGAATCAAGTAATTTTTTTTCAGATTCACGTGTGATTATTTATTTACTTTTTAGTGGCAACAGCTGGAATTATTACAACTGAAAGTGGTTAAAGTCTGTTTACTCAAGTCTCTAGTACGTAGTTTTGTTTTCTGATAGTTTGCGTAGAAAAGAGCAAATAGTAGATGAGGTAATAAACCCTAAAATGGGGTTGTTGGCAGGAGTCACAGTGAGGTGTTTGAGGAATAACTTCAATTTATTTCAGTTTTGCATTCTGTGTTGCTGGTTTTCAAGTGTGTGTCTGTCCTTTCAGGGCTCTGGGAGCAGGTAGCAGCTGATCTGAAGTAGTCAGGAGCCAAATGATGAGCTGCTTCAGTTCTTTCTGCAGCAGAGAATAAGTGGAGTGCCTTCTCAAATCCGTTGCTTGGGATTTCTTGATTTGATTTTTATTGTTGTTTCCACTGAACTTATGATTTCTGAGTCTTTAGAAATGCACAATGAGTTCTGGACTATAAAGGTGTCTACTGACAATTTTTCATGAGTAATTTGCATTGAGTGTATGTGAGTCTGGGTGTGCTGTGAATAAGAGGTGAGCACCAACTGCGCAGTAGGGACTCTTCTGTAATAAAGTTACTGATTTCTGTTTAGTTATTTTTGAAACAAAGCATTTGCTTTTACTGTCATAAGTCATTGGCCATGTATAATAGGATAATGTTTTATCTTTTGAAACTCTTTGAAATTACAGGTTGCAGTGCAAAAAGCAAATGGTTACTCAATGAAGTCTTGTTTTAACTTTCTCCAGAGTAGTGTAGTGAGTGAAGCATGTATAAGATGTTGGAGCGGTAGGAACCAGCACTTCTGATGCTTTATTTTGTTATGTAAGTCAAATGCAAGTTAGCTGCAAAATTATTTTTTCATTGTTTATTATATTGTACAAACAGTAGTGGGTAACAGCTTGATTCTTCGTCAAGCTGTAGGTGTCATAAGCTATATGAGACTTATGTAAGGAAGCATTCATGCTTTTGTAGATAATGATACTTATAAAATGCAGAATACTGTTGTTCTAAGGAAAAGCCCTGCATAAAGATGGCTATTTGATATTAAGTGGACTATCTTATTTTTGGTGGGAAAAAAAGTAGCATTTGGAAACTTAAATGAACAACTATGAGGCATACTCTGAAACTAAGTGGTATAGTGTGCTGTAAATACTTTTTTTTGTGGTTGTGGTAGTTTTTATATAGAATGAAGTTGGCTAATATTTTGTACCTTGAAGGAATATACCTCTTTCTTAGGCCTCATAGTTCCCTTCCTGACATCTGTACTGGCTCTGTTAGTACAGTGAGGATACAGAGCTTGACTTGCAGTTTCTACCCTTGCATGAGATTCAGAATTGCTCCTTCTGGTGTTCACATTGTCTCCCATCTTGCTATGATAAAGAAGAAATCCGAGCATGTATTTTTGACACAATTTAGTGGACAACAGCTGGCAGAGTTGTGCTGTTAATCATGGTTAATAGTGGAAACTTCTTAAACATTCTTCACTTATCTGTCTCTTCCCTATTCTTCTACCTCCCCCCCTCCCTGCCCCCAGCTTCCTTCCTTTTTTTGGTCTCTAAAACTTCAGACAAAAAAGAGGAAATCCTAAGGTGGAAAACAGAAGATCCCTGTACTTCTGTTTCAGTGTAAGAGAGCACGTGTCGGTTCTGTACAGAGTTCATTCCTGGAGCTATGCTTATCTTCCCCTACCCACCCATATCAGAAAGAATAGCTAATTATAACTCAAGCTGAAATTATTATTTCACAGTATCCTTTCTTCCACTTGGAATAAGAAGGTCTGAAAGCTAAAATTCTTCTCACTGGGGAAGATGTAGTTCTGAGTGCTTGAACAAATGGGCTTATTCCTGTTGCTTGCCAGGTTTAAACAGGTAAAGTAAGGGTAGGGATATCTGCCTGCATGTATTTTGCCATTATATTTGTCTTAGGAAAATATATCAGTGGTAATAGTAAGCATCTAAAGCTGCAGATTCTCCAGTTGCTTAGCTAATTAGGAAGCTAAGTTCAATAACTTCAACTATTTGCCTTTTTTTTTTTTGCCAATCAGATTGGAAAACAAGACTTGTCTGTTGCCTTTTCTGCATAAAAGTTAGGCTTTTTTTCAGTTTAATTATCCAGACTTTGACCAATATCTTTCCACCAATTCATTGCAAAGGGCATAGTACAAGAAGCTGAAAATAGGTAAAATATCAGAATAATATCTATTTTCCCAGGAAAGTGTGTGTTCGTGCATTTGAGGCAACTGTTGGTTTTGGAGTTTAATCTTCTTTGAATAAGGGGAAACAGGTTCAGACTTAAACAGGAGAAGTTTAGATTGGCTATAAGGAAAAAGTTCTTTACTGTAAGAGTGGTGAGGCACTGGAATGGGTTGCCCAGGGAGGTTGTGAATGCTTCATCCCTGGTAGTGTTCAAGGCCAGGTTGGACAGAGCCTTGGGTGACACGGCCTAGTGTGAGGCATCCCTGCCTGTGGCAGGGGGGTCAGAACTGGATGATCTTAAGGTCCTTTCCAACTGAAACCATTCTGTGATTTTATGAATATGGTATTTGGAGATGTAGCATGGTAAACAACATTCAGAGGAATCTGAAGTAATGGACTCCAACTTCAGAGACAAGGTTATATGAAATCACTTATTCTACAGTAGTCACCTGCAGAGTTAATTTTTTTTTTTGAGCTGTCACTGGTTGCTTCTGGAAAACATTAGTGGCTTGGGTTGTATTTTATTTTTTTAATATAAACAGTAGCTTTATCTCAACCTGAGTATGTTTATAATATGCTTCAAGAAGAAGTATTTAGACCTTGTTCTCTTGATGAAAAGCCTTGGCTTCCTGGCAGCGTGAGAGATGAGTTGTGTCAGCCTTGCTGCTGCTACCTGTCTTTTGTTCAGCGTTAGAGCACAGTCACTGCTTTTGTATCTTCAAGCTTGAATATGGTCATGCTCGTTTACATCCATATAATTGCCTGGGAAGCCTTTAAGACTGAAAATTGTTGGGTTCTAATGTATTTGCATGCAAAGGAAAGTGTTTCTTTGACTTCTGCAAGGACTCAGTTCTACTGAATAGGCTGGGTTTTGAATAGCAGCGCCTCTAAAAATATGTATTTCATAGGTATATTAAATAGCACCAGTTTAAAGATGGCAGAGACAAATCACAGTGGTTAGTTGTCGTATTAAACAGGCATGAATTATGTGGTTCTTTCTTATTTTTTTTCCCCAATCATAAAAATATAACCCAGTGAACAGAAAAAGTGCAACTGGAACAGTAGAGAAGTCAAATAAGTTTCTGCGAGGATCTTACAAGGATCTGCTTGAAGTTAGATTTATAAATATTGCCTTGAGCTCTCTTTGAGAGTTAACAGCATCATAATTGAGGAGTAGATGTGGTTGTGCAGCTGACAGATCTGTGGTCTTTACCAGGGTGCTTTGCCTCTGTGAGTTCCTCAGCAAAATAAAGGCTGAATAGAAAGGGGCTGGACTGAGGGGAGATCTTCCCTTTTAGAAGCAGCAGAGGTCTAGAATAAAATTATTTAGCTGATAAGTGTTGACTGGACTCTTAAGTTAACAAATTAGAATCCTTGGTTAATCTATAGATTTATTGTTTGCAGAACTGTCATAACTTTGTTTTTTTTTAATGACATCTAAAAATGCCATTTATGTTTTTACATACCTTATGCAAAGCCTCAAAAGCACTTTGCAGACTACAAATAGCAGGTTTTATGTAAAAATATGGGGTTTGTGTAGGATAGAAATATGCACAGCTACAGTACCATATGTTAAAGTAATTCAGGAAACTCAAAATAGCATATTGTCTCTTCAGTATGTGTGTGTGTGTGGAAACTTTGGCAGGGATATTGTAATTGTCTGGGGATCAGCATGACTGTGGCCAGGCCGGCTCTGATGCTCACCCAGCCCTGTCCATGTGCTTCCCCCTGCTCGCTTGTAACAGCTTCTGTGATGAACAGTTGAGCTGATCTGGCTGGAAACTAATCGCTTCTTTTTGGCAGGGAAGGATTTCTACTGGATCAGCACCTCTAGCTGGGCTTCGGTTGTCTGCCAAAGCTTGTGTGCCAGCATGGAGGAGGCGAGGGAGAGTGCAGCTGGGAGCACAAAAGATGGCAGGACCCCAGCGCTCTCCATGTGCCTTGCTCAAAATGCACTGCAGCATACTGGTGCTTCCTTGTGCCTTTCTGGTGCTGCCAAGCAGTGCGGATTCTCCGCTTTGAGAGGGACCTGGCTGCAGGGTGAGCTCACTGAGTGTGTCTGAAGGCGCTGGCTACCCTGGCTGGTGAGGGGTGACTGGGTTGGTTTTGCACAGTTGCTAGCCCTGGTGCAGATTAAGCTGCCTTGTTCAAACACCACATCAGATGAGGTGTAACAGACAGCCATAGCCTGATGGGGAATGTAGTTGGCTGGTCAAGAGTATATGGCTGCCTTCACAGGGCAGCAATAAATAATGAACTAAAGTAGGTGGTTTAATTGTGTATCTTCTTGTCTAACTCTCTTTGGTCTGGATTCACGAGTGTGCCCACTGCTAGCTCTAGGAAGTCTTTTACAAATTTTAGGTTACTCCTACTTGCTAGTGCTGTTCTGATATGGTCTTGATTTGCTTAGATTAACATGACAAGTATGTTATTTCCCATTCTAGAGGCTGCTCAGTAAGCAATTGCTTGCCCTTGCTATCTCAAACTTTATCTCCACATGCAACAAGTGGAACTGTCCAAGCTTGTATTTTGGACCTTAAGTTGGATTGATTCTTGTCAACTCTCAGCAGGCTGCTGAAATAGTTTAAGTGTCACAAGATTAGAAACTAAAAATAAAGGTGCATTTTCAGTTTCATGGATGTAAAACTTGTCTAATTTTGCCATGAAGCAAAACTTGGAAAAAGATAGAACAATGACAGAACTGAGAACTGGTAAATGTACAGCAGGAGTTCAGTGGGATGTAAGTAACAAATAAAGTAAAATGAGCATAGATGTAATGCTTTGAACATCCTTTTGAGGTTTGCATCTCACTGCTGCATCCAGAACTTAAACAGGTCAGTGTGAGTCCTTTCAGTGTGGTAATATGGGAAAGAAAAATAAAAGTTCTGCCTGCTATAATCAAAATACATATTTTATAATGGTTGTGTTTAATAATGAAGTTGATCTGAGGCTATTGAAGTTCTCATAATAATGGGAACTGCTGCTTCTCATAAAATGATGGCTCTTGAACATTTCCATTGCCTTTTCACCCAGGATAGTTTTAGGGACAGTTCTGAAAAAAAACCCTTGGCATTTGTTCCTTCTGGCTATCTCTGTTAGTCTTGTCCCATTTTCTCTTTTGCTGTGGATGTCTCTGTGGTAGCCTTCCTGGAAATTCTGTGGAGTGCCTGGGCATCCTGCGCTGCCGCTAATGTGTTCCCTGCTTCTGCCTCTTGTCCCCACCCCCCAGCTCCTCTCTGACTTTTGTTTGTCATTTTATTAGACCCAAAACCTGGGATTCAAGCTTAGAAAAAGCAGTCTTCTGTTAATTATGCAACATCTGTCTTGTTCCAAAACACATAACAAGCATCTTCAGCACAGGAGGATTTGTTTGATTTGCTGTGATCTATGGAGATACCAGACTTTTCAATGGCTGTTAAATGTGAAACAGCATCCTTACAAATTCTCTGGCATGGTAGCTATAAAGGTAGGGGATCACATACATAATACTAATCATATGGGAGGCATTTTGTTCGATGTCTTCACCCTTTTTAATGAGAGTAGTTGTGAACTGACTTCTACTGTGTTCAAAGCATTTCTTGATTTTTAAAACACACCCCCTGAGAGTGTGTGGTGGGTGTACAGAATGATGTACAGAAATGTATGAGAATAGGAACTGGAATGCGATATGTAACCCGTGTACATATTTTTCCAAGTTTCTTCAAGTTGGCTCCTGACACACTTCAATTAGAGTGGGTTTTCAACCAGTTTTCACACAAGTTTTTAAATTTGTGTGTCCCTGCTGCTCAGCCCTACCACAATGAACTGGGAGGTGAAGGAGAGAAAGAAGAGCTGTCATATGTCTGGTAATCATTGGGCTGGCTCCGTTCCAGGATTCTGTTTATGAAGACTTCCATAGCATGATCTTGCAATATGGAACTTGTCAGAAAATGTCAATATTTACTTTTTTCCCCCCTTTAAGTCTTGAATCCTTGAAGTGCCTTTAAAACTGGAGGGGCAGATACTTGTGATCAGGCATTGGTATTAGCATCACTTTTTGCAAAGCTAGATAACCCTTAGCCTTCACATCTGTGTACATGCTCTGTAGTTTTGTGTGGCAGGTTTTTTTTTTTATTGTGGGGTTTTTTTTGGGTTTTTTTTGTTTTTTTTTTTATTATTTTTATTTTTATTTTTTACAAATCTACAATATTGCTTTACAAAGGGAAGTGTTTTTATGGATGTTGTATAGTGAATATCAAAATAATGACAAAATGTATAAGTGATTTGGAAGAGAAAGCTTGGTGCCTTCAGATCTGTATTTAACAGAAAAGCTGATTGGGCAGGTCTGGCTTTTGTTCTTTCTTAGCTTTAAAGGTTGGATACTAGGTTATTGCATCTTGTGCTTGCTTTTCTGCCTCTGCAGAGGACTTGAGCTCTGAAAATGCATCAGTATGTAGTTCAGCCATGAAGTTCTTTGACTGTTCCCCAGGACTAGTTATTATATACTAGCTAAAAAGAAATTTGTGTTCTGTATGGATGTTGACTTAACAAATGTGTGAAGGCATTCCTGCAGCCTGTGGTATGTCATGCCGGCTGCAAGGAGCTGGGAGGAATGCTGCTGCTTCAGATGTCGCACTGAAACACTGACACTAGTATCGTAAAATGTTGCAGTACATAAACGCTATGGCATACCTGATTTAAATGCCTCAGATTCTCCAAGCTTAGAGATGGAGCAGGATTTCATATAATTTGCTTTGTAATCTCATACCCAGCTCTTCTCAAGTCAGCATTATGCACTTGTGCATGTGTGGGTGAACAGCACTTGGCAGGCTTTCCTGGCATTTGGCTCTTCTAACGTCTCCTACAATAATGACTTAGAACCAGAACTTCTACCCTTCCCCCTACTTGAATTTTCCATGTGCTTCTCCCAGATAACACCATCCTTTTGGTACTTTCTGTACAACATCAGTTTCAAGCTAAATTAGTTTATTTTTCTTACAATATGAAAAAGAAATTGATCTGCACAGTTGTGTAAAGATACCCAAAGATCTTCCAGTTGTTTTGTGGTTACTTATAAGCTGCTTTTACCTATAAACTACTTGCTTTGTTAATCTTGCAAAAGTGAATTGGTATAACTCAAGTAAGTGAACTGAAAACATTTGTTAAGTATATATTTTTGCTTATAACTTTTGGAGGAGCTTTTTTTGTGTATATGAAAATACGGCAGCTTTCACATTGCCGCATCTTCAGTCGAAAATGCAGAGATTTGGACACGTGCTTGGAAGTTAGAGGGTGGACAGTACAGAGTTTGGGATGAGACTGGATGGGGGATTATAGAGTTTAAGATAAGGGACAGGAAGGGCAGACAGGTCATATAGTTTTATCAGGTCATGAAGTGGGACTTCCGGAAGTGTTAGTGAGCTGACAGAAGGAAAAGGTGACCACACCATATTCTACTCTGACACGAATCATAACTGCGTTTATCACAATTGTAATAAGGCATGGAGAGTGGAGAGCGAGGAGGAGTAATGGCTGTAGTGAAAGGCACAGAAATAAATTGAAGCATGAAAAGCTTTCTTTATACGGTGCTCATGGCCTCTTCGTGGCATCTACTGCCTGTCTAGTCAGGAATTTGTAATTAAGGTTTGCTGCAAAACTTGTGGAGTAAAGACTTGGGAGAGCAGATCTTCTGGACAGTTGTTTCTGGACAATGCGCTGTCAGGGATTATGGTTTAGCAAGGAAATATAACACTGCTTGTGCTATAAACTGGATCTTGCTAAAGCACGCTTCAGAAACAAGACAATGTCAAAAATTTTGAGTGCTTGATTTAGCTTGAATTCTCATATCTTAATTCTGTGGTTTTGGGTTAGGACCTCAGAGTTGAGCTTTCTGTAATCAGTTTTATTTATCTCAGTTTGTAGGTCATGGGGGTTTAGTTTGCTAGGTAACAACTGAGAGAATCTTGAATGCTGCTAATGAGCTTTGAGGTAATCAAAAGTCCTTGTCCTGTCGTGCTAAGTAAGGGCATGCTGCTCTCTGAATGAGGTGTTCCTGAACATGCACAATTTCTCACTTCCAGAAGGCCGCTTGGAAAGTTCTGGCTTAATATTTATTTGTGGCCAAAGAAGAGTGCTTGAATTGAGAGCTCATGGGGTAATGATTTTCCTGTATTACGGGCTCTAGATACTGAGGTTTTAGTGCGTTATCTAGGAATGGACAATATTTAGCTGCAACGTGGATTCAGTCACTTGTGACCTACAGAGGCAGTGGTTGATGTTGAAAGATGTGGATGCTACAGATCTTATCTGTAAGATGTTGTTAATGCTGCTTCTGCAAGGTAGTGGATTCTGTCAGCGTCCTGTTGCTTATGGGAATCAAGTTTGAATTTCATATGTAAGTGAACTTTCAAATAGCAGATCCAATCTTGATTAAATGACATGTTTTTTTGGCTTTAAAAGAAATGCTTTGCTCGCTGTATAATACATTAGCATTCCCTGTATTGTCTGTGCCACCTCATTTCACCTCAGTGAAATGTAGAGACAAGTACAACTTTGGTACAACTTATGTACCAAGAAACATCATTTATTAAATAAAATGAAGAGCATGTATTTGTTCAGAAGCATAGAAAGTGATGAATAAGTGTGATTTTGTTGAACTAAGGTTGATTGCGCACTGCAGGACTTTTCTTGAGGCATGGAGAGAGCCTTCTGGGGCTGCTGTCAGGCACTTTTGTTTAGAAAACAGGATGAGTGTGTGAATACATATGTACTGGTACTGCTTAAAATACTGTCAGAAAGGGCTGTTGTGGAGAGTGATAGGAGTTGAACCTGGATTGCTGTTGTGGCTTAAGCCCAGCTGGCAACCCAGAACCATGCAGCCGCTTGCTCACTCCCCCCACTCCCAGAGGGAGAATCAAAAGAATGTAACTCCCACGGGCTGAGATAAGAACAGTCCAGTAACTAAGGTATAACACAAACCACTGCTGCT
>WYDI02023706.1:0-27097 GCA_009867235.2 Psittacus erithacus | reverse complement strand
AAGGACAGGTTGTGGGGGGAAAACAAGCAGGCTACATGCTTTGTCTAATTTACGACTAAGCTTAAACCACAACAACAATCTAATGCGTTTGTCTTTTGTCATTTATATGCCACTAGCACAGAAAAGCATACATGTAACATGTATGCATAGTCTTCAGTACTGTAGAGGGAAAAAAAACCAAAAACCAGGTCCTTTGCCTGAGTACCAAACTGCTGAAATGCTTCTTATGTGTATCATCTGCTTCACTGTGGTTGCGCAGGTACCTGTATACCCAAAGTCAGGGGAATTCACAGCACCCAGAAGGGATTCAAGCAGCAGGAACCCCTCCAGCTTTGTCCCTACAAGTGGCAGAACATTAATTATCCTCTGTCTTGCAGCACAGCAGTGCAGATGAGGAGATGAAAGGCAAGCCCTGGAATGCGGATAAGGACGTCAGTAAATTTTCCTCTTCCTCTGAGTGACTGTCCACACATGTATTCCTCTGCTGGGGATGCCAAAACAGTGACCAGCCCACCCAGAGCCCGCATCTCAGAGGCTCAAAACAAAACAAACCACAGCTTTGCCCAATATGATAAAACCAGTGCCTTCAGTTATGCAACATCTCAAGAAAGAATAAGGAGATCTCAAGGTGGTCACTTTGAGGAGGTCCATGGTGAATAGTATTTTCTCACCACACAAGATCCTGCTTTAGCTGCCCTGGCATGTGCTCTAGAAGACACAGGAAAGCCTAGTTTGGCTTTTTCACAGCTTACCTTCACAGAGATTTTCTTAGTGATCATTAGGTTAGAGACCATTCTGGTCCTTACTGTATCTATAATAGCTATGAAATCTGAACGTAGATCCCACATGTGGACCTTTTAAAGACTTTATGACTATTAAAGAAGAACGTGGGGGAGGCAAAAAGACAGACCGACCAAAAGGAAAGGCATTTCCTGGTCTCACCTCTCCCAGTAGTAGGTGGCTGTCTGAGATCACCATTAGTCACTACGTACAGCTAAACAAACTTGCACTGATTTCCCCCTTGACTGCCGGGAAGATACGGGGTACTGAAATCTTCTGCAACTGATGGACAAGTGTCCACACATCCCACCAGCACCCTTCAGCTGGTGGCCACCCCAGGTTGTCCACAATTCTAGTAAAAACACAGAATCACAGAATTATAGAATAGTTAGGGTTGGAAGGACCTTAAGATCATCTAGTTCCAACCCCCCTCACATGGGCAGGGACAGCACACACTAAACCATGTCACCCAAGACTCCATCAAACCTGGGCTTGAACACTGCCAGGGGTGGAACATTCATAATGTAGAAGATGAATAAAAATCAACCACTTGCTGGGTGGGGAGATAAAATTTCAAGTCCTTCCTGGAGTGAAGGGTATCACTGATGATGCTGCCACTGAGCTGCCATACTTTACATGCAGCTCCTCCACAGCCACCTGCAATTCTCAGGGTACTTCAATGCAGCAGCTGCCTTGCCGGCCATTATTTCACTGTGCAACTTTAGGGGATGCCCCAAGGGGAAGCACCACTTGCTGAAATCTACACTCATTGGTGCTTGTGGCACATGATCCGCATTGCAGTCAGAGGAGAACTAAACACTGCTGAGCATGTTATGGCACATCTCAAACTAACGAACTTACTGTTCTTTTTCCGGTTTGCTGTGTAGAAAGTATTTTACAGCAATCAGTAAACACACATGGACATTTATTTTACTTGTCAGACCAGAACAAACACAAAACACACCCAACAACAGTAACAATGAGCATTCCTAACTCTTATAAATGAATCCTCAAAAACAACTGTACTACTTTTAGCAACAATGAAATACCTCATTGCTTCTACTGGAGAGCAAGGGAGGAAAAAAAAACCATCACCACCAAAACCAAATCCAAAAAGACCTGCTAATAATTGCCAAAAAAACCCCTAGGAAACTACCCAGCAGAGCAGCATTTTGGCTGCTGCTGTACACAATGAGCCTCTTCCCCTTTCCCTGCAGATCCTATCTAGCCCTTCCCCACATTCCCATTGCATCCCTACTCATTACCTTCACAAAGAGGTTTTGGAATGCTCAACAGCTTACTAACTCCCTTCACCCAGAATTTGCTTTCTCAACGCAGGAAGAGGGTAAAGCTATGTTAAAAAGCATGCATACGCTCTAGAGCATGCAAGAAAAAGCCCAGGGTGTTTAGAGACAGTGATAAAGATGAGAAACAAAAATTCTTCAGTACTGTGGGAAAGACACTAAAATGCTACATAAGGAAGACAGAATGCTACCTAACACTCATCTGTAATGCAAAATTACTTCTGTTTCACAATGACAGTATCTGAAATATTTTCCAATTTATTAACCATACTGTACTGATGCAAACACTAGTAAGCTCTGGCAGAAAGAACAACAGCAACTTGAAAGAGACTGTCTGCATCTCTAGCACCTTCACAGATTTTATTAGCAGCTGACTGCAAGCAAGGCTAGCAAGTGAGAGATGATGCTACAAGAGATGGAAGAGTTACACCACCAGTGAAGCAAGGAGAACAGGATCACTTTTTCAGTGGAAATGAGCCATTAGGGTGGCTTATGGGGAAGGTTCTCATCCAGCTAAGTCTGCCACTGTTATTTGTGAGTAATAAACTTTTCCGTACTCAGTTTAAAAGATAAAATGGTGGAAAGGTACATATTCAATACTGCACATCAAAGTCAGATCTTAATGGTCAAGAAGTGCTATCAGATCTATGCATATTACTACAAACCATGTGACACTGGGTAGGAAGCTTTCTGTAAATCCTTGCTTCTCTAGTCAAATGATTAGACAACAATTTCTGATCTCTGTGGATTTCTTTCTTCTTCTTTTTCTTGATAAAAGAAATAAAACTCATCCCTTCACCTCCAGAAAATGCAACTTCTTTAGGCACCAACACTGAAATACCATTTCCTCCCTGAACTCTTACCAAAATCAACTGATTTCTGTCATCTAAACTTATTTAACCAAATGTTAGTATACTTTCAAGACTGACTTTGGCAGTCAAAAAAAAAAAAAAAGCTACAGAAATTTTGCAATCTGAATTTCTGTTCAGTGCTCAGAATCTAAGATTAAATCTTTCATGAGAAAAATATATTTAAAAAAATTAAACATTAATCTTCAAATTAATGACACACTGAGATTTCATTTGCTCTGCCATACCTACTGTCACCAGACAGTGCTTATCTAACATTATTTTCAAGATTTTATTCCACTTCAACCATTCTGAGGGCAGAATTCTGACTGGTTTTGATAACACAAATGTACTTATGATTAGTTTTTTCTTTATCCCTTTGAACTTCAGTATTAATAGATATAGTACTACATTCTTTACTTTCTATACTGTATAAATAAGAACAATATGATGCATAAGCAAATTATATTAACAGGTTTATTCCCCAAGAGAATCACTTAGAGCTGCCACACACACCACCTACGGAAAGCTTGAAGTCCCATCCTCAGCTCAAGAGAAAAATTAGCTGCTACACCATCACTACTGCACAGCAATAGTCCTCTTACATGTCTAACAGTTTGGGAACAGATACAAAGGTCCCATATATTGACTATGCCCATGGGTCCCACATTAGTGTGCATTAACAAATAGAATCAAGTTCAAAGTTGTCAAAGATATACCCCTCCTAAACTTACAGCTCAGTGGCCTGGGATAGGACTATAAAAGCAAATGGAATTTGATAAAATAGGGACCATCAGAGATAAAAGCAGATGTACAGCTAACTTTCCAGCCCAGCTGGAAAAGGACTGCTTTCAGGTTACACTGAACAAACTGCAGCGTTTGGGGGGATCTCTACAAGAATAAAGGGGACCCTGAGAAACAGAATTGGAACATAACTGGAAATCCTGGCTTAACTCACTGCCCATGCTAATAACTGCTCCCTGCTTTGCAGTTGCTCAAACTTCTTATTTTTGATAGAAATTTGGAACAGATTTCTTTATCAGAGGAAATAATCAAAGCGTATATACCTATTTCTACTTAGCAGATAAGCATCTCCCCGTCTTACCCACCCCTTAATCCTGAATTAACCTAAGCATAACCAAGAAACAATGCATGCAACCCACAAATTTAACCAAGAAATAGCTAATGCATTGCACACCATCATGGAAAAGTATTTAGAAATTACAATTAAATAGTCACTTGTAAAAATTAAATTAGTCATACGACATTTAACCAGGATGTGGTCTCTGCTCCTGTGGCGAGAACAGATGTAATAAGCTTTTATTTCCAAATATATCATCATAGCTTAAATTCCAAGTCTGTAACAAATATCCAGGGTATATAGCTCATTTAAACATTTTTTTCCAGATAAAAAACAGTACGTTAGATCTATTTCACTTCCAGTACAATGCAATAAAAACACATCTTCAGAAGCACTTTGTAATTATGGCCATTCAGAAGATGACCACACCAAGAAGTGAAGGATGGATTTTATACATTGCCAGCACAGGGGCTTGCTGTGATCAAGTTATGAATGTTGCTTCAGTGTGCAGAGATCACATATCTGAAAGCTATAGGTTTAAGTTTATGTGAGTTTTGCTGCTGAATTCAGGAAATAAAAGCATGTATCTGCTGTTTCATAACTGTGATGAGATGCAGTACAGTGACTTTGTAACAGCATGTCTACACCAAGAATTTCTAGCAGAATTAAATACTTGCTCCAAATTTCTTATCAGCTTCATTTTTACCTCACAGCCAGGCCTTGAAGAGTTTTTGGAGCAAACAAGTAGGTTCCTTTGTAGATCATCTTACAAAGTACAAATTTATACTGAAAGCCAGGTATCTTCTTTTTTTTTTTTTCCCCTCCCTTCTTTGACACTGACACAAAATGGAATAATTTTTCACTCCCTACTACCAGATCCCCAGTCCTCATACCAAGACCAAGATAACCACCAAACTCCACCAAGATGACTCTCTCAGCATCAAACACCAAATACCACAGGGCTTTGTGGCTTCTCCTCTGATAAGCACACCTTTTCTCACTTCTTATTTCATTTCACCTTTAAAAACCTCACCAATTTCTCCTACTCTTTATTCTTCTTCTGACCAACCTCCTTGTCTTTATTTTCTTTTTGAAACCCTCTTTCCTCCCTACCTTCCTGCCTCCCTGTCTCTTAGGCCAACATCTTTGCCCAAACCCACCGGCATCTCCTCAGAGCCAAGCTTGCAGGAGATGCTTTGCTAAAGGGGTTGTCACAACTGTGGGCTGAAGAGGCGCTGCCCACCATGTTGCCTTCCATTACCCAGTGGTACCAGGTAATAACTGATCTTCTGATTCCAGCTGAATACAACAATGAGAGAAGCATTCTTTAAAAAAATATAGAAATAATAGAATACACGGAAATTGCTCCTGAATGGTAAAACCACCACCAGCTGTTGTAATCAGTGTGCCAGTGAACAAGAGATTCAGAAGACAGTGTTGTGGTTTAGACCCAGCTGGTAACTGTGCACCACACAGCTACTCGTTCACTCCTCTTTTTTCCCCCCACTCAGGGAAGGATGGGGAAGAGAACTAAAAGAATGTAAACCCCACGGGTTTACATAAGAACAGTTTAATAACTAAAATATAGTGATAATAGAAAGAATACCAACAATAATGGGAAACAATGAGAAGAAATGAAAGCTCAGAAAACTCAAGTGATCCAAAATACAATTTCTCACCACCCACCAACCCATACCTAGCCCAACAGAACATGGATTTGGCCTTCCGTGTGACTCCCCACAGTTTATATACTGGGCATGACACGCTGTGGTATGGAATACCCCTCTGGCTAGTTTGGGCCAGGTGCCCTGTATCTGCTTCCTCCCAGCTTCTTCGCCCCTCCTCACTGGCAGAGCATGAGACTGAAAAATCCTTGATCAAGGTAAGTGCTACTTAGTAGCAACTAAAACATCAGTGTGTTACCAGCACTGTTCTCAGACTAAAGCCAAAACACAGCACTGCACCAGCTACTAGGAAGAAAAATAACTCTTAACAGCTGAAACCAGGACAGACAGGATACCATATTGCTCCTTGCCCGTTATAACCTCCTGACACTTCCATACACAGTCTGGCTACAGGAGGAGAAACAGCCTGTTTATTCAGTAGTGGGTTAAGGACAATCTCTTGTTCACAGACACCCTCTTCAGAGGCCAAACAACAGTCACTGCTGCCATTGTCACTCTCACAGGAGGAGGTCAAAAGGCAGACTAGCACCTTCTGAAAAGGAGGAATGTTGTCTTTCTGATGTGAAAGCACCATGCATGGGATTGCAGGTCATTCAAGATGGAGAACAGGCATTCCTCTTGCATTAAAATCCTCAAGATGCCTTAATTTAAGATGCCTTTATTTCTGACCTTTGTTTAACCACTGCAACCTTTGATTTTCTTAAGACTGGTCCAGGTGGAAACATTCCTCTTGGCTTCTTGCACAACTGTCACCAGCTACAACAGGCTCCAGCATAGTCTCTCACTGAGGTATTTCCCCAACACTAAGGCAACCACAAGGACACTCCACCTCCACTTTGAGGCACAAACAATTCGTATTTCCAGGTAAAATCAGCTGACTGCAGCCTTAGGCTCAGCTGTGGAAGTCACAGCTCAATTTTCAATAAACTACATTCACTGAATTTATTCCAACACTAAGAGTTCATACCTGTTCTTGCAGAACTGCATCACAAACTCCACTACAGGGAAGCATCCATACTTGGCTGCAGAAGCCAACAATTCACTTGACAGAGATCAAGACAGTCAAGTAGAGGAGCCCAAGTCCCTAGCTCAAGGCCTTGACAAACGTGAGTATCCCTCCCCTTTACCCCACAGACCTGTTCTCTTCTCTCCAGCACCACCACCAAAACAAAGTCTTAATAAAACTAGCATATTTGCTGAAGTTATTTTAAGGAACTAAGGTTCTTCACAGGAAACTATTCAACATACAACTTCACAAAAGACTGAACTACTCTTATAAGCACATCTGATTTTTGTGCAAAAGAATTAACTGCAAAGTAATTTCAAGGTATTGCTACTAAAGATGCTTTCATTTTTAAACTTGAAAAAAAAATTATTTCTCCCATTCTGTTTTTTTGCTACCTTACAATTAATTACCAAGACCTATGAATAATGCTTATTCTGCTGGGGTTTCTTTCAAGAGGAAGAACAGAAGTGCTTATTTAAGGAGTTTCACTCATCTTTTAGTCACAGAGAACAGGCTATACTGAATCAAAATGTCTGGTGTTGTTATACTACATATGGGCATTCCATTTAACTTAAATGTACCATGAAAGGTTTTTCCCCTCAATCTGAAACCACAAAGTTCTATGTCAACAACTTTCCTGAACTATACTTGATCTTTTTTTAAGAGAATACTTTCCCATATTTCCACAACAGTGGTGAATTATCAAAAATTAGCTATCCAATGTGTATAAAGTGAAATTCTAAAAGAATTGCATAAGCAATATTTATCCAGTAATTCCAAGTCTCAAAAAAACCTGAATTACACCCACTTTTAGGGGAAATTTTCAGCATGCTGAGATCATGGAATCTGGCCTGTCCCTGGTTTACCCATGCTCATGTAAAACTTCACAAGAGATAAAAACATTTCCCTGTTTCTCTGTATCTTGCCAAATACTATTATTCCTGGAGAGCAGCCAGAGCACTCATGTGGCTAAGACACACAAACCATATCCTCAAATGTCTGAGCACATGAAATACACTCCTGCAGGTGTTTGGGTCCATCCACCCACAGCTGCACGTTGGATATTGTAAACCCTATGAAACACAAAATCAGATTTTGAGAAACCCAAGTTACTTTACACTGAATACCCTATCTCTTAATATTTATATCTCAGGTTATTCCACTAGATTCAAGAGAAGGAAAATATTTCTGATCACCATTAAAGCCACTATCAAGTACCAACCAATTATTTCATTACTACTGCAATTAGAATCAGTCAAGAAGAAGGATCAAAATTTGAACTCCTTTCATGATTAAAGACATATGAGCAGTTACATTAATCTCAAGTCACCATTAGAAAAAAGGCACTAGAAAAGCAGGACTAGCAACAGGATACAGGGTAACAAGAAAAGTGTTCTGTGTTCACTCTTTGCTCTGTTCCCCTGTCAGTGGTCTATTACCTTTAACTGTTTCACTATGTCATGGCATTTAATTTAATTACTGTGATTAATGGGATTTTAATTTAATGGCTTGCATTAACTCTCCTTAATGTTTCCCACCTTTTTTTGAAATATAAAAGGGGGAAAACCAACTGCAGCCACAACAACAATATTCCAAAGAGCAAAACTTTGGAGTAAAACTAAAGCAGATACCTTGTTTTCTTCCTTCCATTATACATTAATAATGTCCTCTTACAATAAAAGCACTATATACATATACACACAAAGAACACTTTCGTTGTGTCCTCCCATCCTATTCCAAATTACAGAAATGTACATAGTGTTTAAAGGTAAATTTGGCAGAAAAGTATACTTTTCACTTTCTGACTAGGCTAGGAAAGAACATATACATCTCTCAACTCATAATGTCTCCAGAGATGAACAACTCCAACACAAAGGGGAAAAAAGCCCAAAACAAAACCAACCACAAAACCACAATGACCAGCTGCAGAGGGTTACCAACATTTGAGAAAAGAAATCTTTGAAGATTACTGAAGTATTTAAAACATTAGCTCACTTTTCTGATTACTCTGAAGATAAAGAGGAATCCATCCAGAAGACCATTGTAACTGAGATAAATACGGGGGTTGAATGTCACCATGTTTTGGAAAGGGTTATCCTTTCTGTAATAGAAACTACATTTAACTATGTTAAACTTATGTAAAGACTTAAAAACAATGCATATCAATTCAAGTTGTATTTATTTAATTACACTGTTGTGCAAATAAGTTAGGTCTATCTAAACTCCATTTTGTTGTATGTACAACCTATGGCATTAGAAAGCTGATTGAGCCAGCTGGTGTAAGTGTCCGTCTCATCCTCTGGAATGCGCATCTTCAGACACTTTCTCTGTCCATCAGCTGGTTCTAGAACAGGACCACCACTTCCTTCATCCCCAAAGTAGACTGGAAGGGGAGAGGGAGGAAACGAAAGTCAGATTTGCAGCATGTACTTCCTTTTAAATGGATATTTGGAAAACACAAATCTGGAGGAACAGCCCTATAAATGTAGAGAATAAATGCTAGCCCCAAAATATTGAAATAATGCCACCTTTAAAACAAAATTTAAGCCTACAGAGCATGAACATGTGCCCAGAAAAATAAGCATTTGTAAGCTTTGTATTAGAGCAAACACATGCGTCTAGTATCTATGTACGTAACATTCTGGTATGAAATGCATGTAAGTGTCCTCTGCAGAGGCACACTCAGTTGATGAGGTCTCAAACTGCTAGTGAAGCTAAACATAGAAACACTGTCCACAAACAACTCCAGCAAGTCAGTTCTTAAGGCAACAGAGCTTACTGAAATTCTAACATGATCTTGACACTTTTTTCCATATTTTCTACTGTTAGAAGTAGCTCCCTTGAATCACTGCATCTTAAAAAGGGGATTTCTACACATTGTAACTATGTGAAGCTAGAAGAGTTAATACGTGACTTTGCAAACAATACAGTCTATCAATTCTCTGTCTTAGTAATACCTGGTTCTTCATATTAACCAAAGTTATTTCAAGAAAAAAAGAAGTGTCACCCCTTCTTCAGAGCTTTAATTATTTTGACACAAGGGAGCCCTCCAATGAAACTCAAATACCACAAGAATTCAAGTATTACTAATGCTATGATATTGCAGCATTAATAAACAGCCCTACAAAAGAGGCAACATGAGCAAATGCACTTGCTTCATGACAATGACTAATACTGAAGGACAGATCCCTTCATTGCATGCAACCTTTACGCAGTGTTGCTACCATATCTTCAAAGGCAGAGAAAGACTCGGTTTTGGTTTAAATTCATGGTAGGGAGCTGAGAAGTGCGGGAACTTGCATAAACTAGACCTACAACAGATTAGAGAGGCAGCTTACACTGAAAAGGTACAGAAAGTCCCATATATTAAAAGCCATGCAAGGTTAAGAGAAAGGCCCTCCCAAGAACCTGTGTTTGCCTGCCTTCTCATATGAATTTCTAAAGAAACAAAGAACCTCAAGCAGCTATACTTTCACCTTAAATAATAATAAAAAAACAAAACGGATGAAATCAACCTTCCTAACTGTTGCTGTCCAGAGATAATACCCAAAACAGTGACTACCTGCACTGGATTTGCATGTATATTTGGAACAGATACTTACCTCCAGATGGTTGGCTCAGGCATTCCAGGATCTGCACCTCTCTTAAAACCTGAAGTGAAACATACATTACATATATATATATATATAAAAAGTATGTGCAGATGCCAATGTACTTAAATTACTATCAAATTATTCCAGCCCATTAAGCTACAATAAAAAAGAAAACCCACTGACAACTGCAACTTATGAAGTTGTGTATAAACATGAACAAAAACTGCACGTTCTAATCAGGGCTAGAAAACAGAGAAAATAAGTATGAGTGTACAGTTTTATAGTTTTTAATTCTTACCTGCATCTTTATCTGATTTAAAATTCAGGGTCAACTAGCTATGTGAGATGGAGGAAGTTATCAAGACATACATATAAACACACAGATTTTAAATGTTCAGAAGGCAACCTAGTACCACCAGTGACACCTACAACTGGTACGAGTGAGCACCTTGAGTCCTAACAGGCAATGTTCTGCAATAACACCTGATACATAACTTACAAGTAATATTTCAGTAACGGTTCACTCAGTATAAAATGACAGAATTCTAAATGCTGAATCAATTAAACCCTAAAATCTTCTATTTTTACTGGCACCTTCTGAAAGCCTACCTAGCTCTAAAGCTTGCAAAAAAATAATATGTTTTGAATCTACTCACACCTAGGAAAATGGAAAGTTAATTATGAAGAGTTCATGCCCAGATAATAACTCAAATACCAATTGATCAAAACAAACTAGAGAAGCAACTGATGGTTCACTGTATGAAATATCTTTGCCCACTGGACTGTAATTTAAGTCTTGAAGCAGAATCATACACTTCATGCACTGCTCAACATGCGGTCTCCTACACTCGCTGCCTAGAAATAGATGTTATATGAAAAATATATTATTTCCCTTGTTTACAGAAAATGAGTAATGTCGGCTTGCCTGAAACATAGGCCATGAAGGTTAATGGAAAAACTTCCATCAACTTCATGGGCACTGGGTTAGCTCTCTGAAGATAATCTTATGTGATTTGAGACTATTAAACATACTGATCCACTTTCTTTGGTTGCCATGCAGTCCAGCAAAATCACTTTGAAATTTGTGAAACTGTATTAGAAGTCACACTCCATGTGTGTGAATGTGTCTGGCTTCCTCTCCTCCCAGTACTTTTAAATAAAAAAAGGCAGGTTTAACAAAGCCTCACTTGTCTAATTTACCTACACAACAAGGGCAGACACTTCAAAGCAAGTGTAAAAAAAAAAACAAAACCCAGACCAGTTACCTATAATTGCACTTCCACATACCAAGCTCCCTCTTACATCCCTTGAGCATGCCATCCTGACCTAGAGACCCCGAAAGCCTTTCAGAAAAAGTTTAAAGCTAATTCTGAAAGTTTCCTTGCCTATGTTTAATTTAATGTCTATTTCATATACACAAGGGTCAACACACAAATTTACTTTGAACCAGTGACATCAAGAGCTGTGTAGCCTCTTGCACTTGTGCTGCATCACACCTTCCCTCTCAGTCTGTAATCCCAGAACAAAAGAGGTTCTTCCAGTTCTACCAGAATTCAAGTGCACACCACCTCCAAAATAAAGGCAAGTAAAGGTGGCACCTGCACACCCCCCTCCCATCTGCTTGCACTTAGAGAAGACAAATTCAAAAGAAGGCAATGCAGATGTGGAATAGCACACTTATTTTCTGGAGATATGAGGTTAAACTACTACAACGTAGTTTCTCACTGCTACATAACAGAAATATAATAGGCACACTGATATTAGTGCAACCATAAACACAATTAGATGGCTTTATATGACTTGAAGTTAACTTATTTCATTTCCTCTGGTGTCCCTCAGAACAAGGAGCATCTTTCCCATATACACAGACACTGTCATAAAAGTAAAATTAAAACAAAAACTCAGCAAGTGAAACTAAGACACAAAACACTGCTGAAATTCCCACCCAAAAGATACCAATTTAAAACAACTGACAAACTAAAAATGGAAATGCAACTGAAGTTTAAACTTAATACTGCCAATTCAGGGGTTTTTTTTGTGTTTGAAGTGACCTCTTGTACTTGTTAAAAGCATGAATGCAACTTAAAGACACCAACCTTTTCCTGATTGTTATCTACTACATGAACAATCAAAGCCCTTCAAATCTGAAGGGCTGCATTCCCTTCAATTAAAATAACCTATCAGTTTGGACTGTAAACACACCAAGCTCCCAGCCCTCCTTCATGTTTGCACTCAAGGCAGAGCACACCTGCCTAAGGTGTTTTTCCCAAAAGGCTAAGGGTAAAACAGATTAACAGCAGGGATCAGTCTTCCTGGGACCTCTTGTGATAAAAGAAGTAAACAAGTGTCAGGCCTGTTGCACACATTTGTATTTTAAACGGGTCAGGCTCTTTAATGAGGACAGCTGATGGCACACAGCCCAAACTCGGCAGGACAACTACCATGTGGTAGTGATGCCTAGCCAACCCCATGACAGGAGCAAGTGAAACACATACTGGGCACCAGCCATGACACCAGGGCAACCACAGCAGTTCATAAACAGCACCCACACCATTTTGGGAGAGGCTGTAACCTGCACCTAGCTGGAAATTCAACCTCAGCCACCAGGCTGAGGCACTACGAAACAGAACTCCGGACGCACACAGCTTCTCCTCACACACTGCTCCCTATTGCAAGAAACACGCAGGCGAGCCTGCTAAAGCCCTCAGTCTCTGATGCATGGTCTAATCGCAGCTTCGTTTGCAGTTAAGCTGCTTTGATGCGTGCTCCGCCAGCTTCCCAGAGGGAGGTCCTCCCCTCGCTGGGCAAGCAGAAACATCCACTGGGAAGGGAAAAGGGCAGAAAAGCCTTTTTTAAAGATGGGGAAAAAAAGAAAACAAACAAAAGACCCCCAACCCACTGTCCCGCCATTCTACCAAGGCCGAGACCACGCCACGCCACGCGGGCCCCAAAGGCTCCAAGCAGCTGCCCTACCCTCAGCACACCCCCAGCTCACGCAGCCGCGCATGCGCGGTGACAGGCCGCAGAGCCCAGGTCGCGGCGGCGCGCGTCTTCCCACGCACGTGCCTTCTCTCCCCCTCCCCTTACGGCCCCCCTCACTACCGGACGAGCAGTAACAGCGCTGGCGGGATGGGATGGGGGGCGTGTGCGTTCCCGCCCTTCAGCCTCGCCAATGGCTACCACCTTCCCAGCCCCGCAAATCCTTCCTTCCATGCCCCATCCAGCACTGACCGAGATACAGCACAACGGGGATGAAGCCCCAGCGGATGGCGAACTGCCCGCCCTTGAACAGCTGCTGTAACCGCTGCTTGGCCTCTTTGCTAAGCTTCGGCATGCCGGCGGCCGCGGAGAGAGGAGGAGGAGCCCAAACGCCCTTGCAGCCCTGCGCCAGCGCCGGTGGGCGGGACTCCATCGCGCCGCCGGTGAGTGACGAGAAGGAGCCACCGCCTCGGCGGCTGTGGTGGCAATGGCGGGGGGCGGTCTTGGCCTGCCCTGAGAAGGGCGAGAAAATGGCGGTCGTGGGTTGCTTTGTGCTCCTCAGCCGCCAGCGTGCATGCGTGCATGCGTGATGCGGACGGTCGGCCCGCAGCCCGGAAGAGATCATCCTGCGCCGCGCTCTCGGCCTCGCAAGCTGGGGGCGAAGGGCAGTCCGTCAGAATCGGGGTGTTTGCTCGAGGGTGAGGGAGTTACAAAGCTGTGAGTCTTCTCCATCTGCCTGTAGTCACTGCGTTTATGTATTTGTGTTTCTTTCCCGGAGCTGTCAAGGTATGCGCGCTCTTTGCACACTGTCTCTGGAGGCTGGCGGAGTGCTTTTTGGTAAGTGCAAGGTAGAGGTGGAGTGGTAAGGAAAGTATGTCTGGGTAAAATTGGAATTGACTCTCCATCTTTGACAGCAGAGTGTGCAATGTGTCCAGTCTGTGGAAATGTAGAGTTCTGGGAGTGAAAGTTTACTAAAGATGTGGGGAAAGGCGTTCTGGATTTAGACCTAATATCTAAAAAATGCCAGTACAGAGCTTAGGGCCTATTGTCCTTACAAATTCAGAGTCTGGATAAGTACTGGGACACTTTCTTTTCTGACTGATAAATGATTGGTCTCTGCAAGAACCTCCTCAGTGCCCAAGTCACCAAGCTATTATCTGTTTAACACCACTGCTTATGAGACATCTTGCTGTGTGATGTCTGTGGTGTTGACTCAGCCAGTTATGTCATACCTGTACCATTTTTTTGTGCTCTCATGTAGTCTTGCTGCCTTTTGCTGTAATGCCAGATGCAGGTCTTCAGATGCTAGTTCTACTAATGTGGCTGTAGTATTTAACATCGGCAGTCTATAACATGTCTGCTTACTATATGAAACTCCAGTCACAGTTTGAAGGAAATTTAATTGCATATGGAAACTCTGAAAAATGTTCTTAGAAGGCACTCTGTGTGACAGTGCATGAATCTACTCAGTTATGTTCACAGCTGTGATTTACTGAACAGACATGTTTAAAGTTCTGCATGTTATGTACTGGTTTGCCTAAGGCAATTACTTGGAGTTCTGTAGCCATTTTGTCACATTGAGAATAACAATGTGTCAGTGCTTTTAGGTCCAAAAAAGAATCCAGGGCTGTAATAAGTATCACTTACACAGATCCCTCATTTCATCTTCCAATGTGGATGCCTGCTCTGCCATTCTGAGATTATAAAAATACAAGCTTATAGGTGGCCCCTTGCTTTCCAGGTATGGATAGGTATCAAACTGCAAGCCACATGAGGGATTCTTGCAGCCCACAGCTTGCTTTTGCCATGGTCTACCCATAATGAAAATTTGGGGAACAAAAGAGTGTTTTGGTGATGTGATAGCACAAAAGTGCTGTTATGTTGCAGAATGTACAGAAGGCCTTTCCTCATGTGAACCAATCCATATGTATTATGCTTTCATGTGCATCAGTCACGTCAACACATTTAATGCACATTTAATAATGCCCAACAAATAAAGAGAGACATAGCGTTTATGAGTGGCTTCTTTATGAAATGAATAGCTTATCCCTAAAGAAAGGTTAGGCACTAGTTCTGTAGTTCAACTGCAGATGAACATCAGTATGAAACATGGACTGTAAGCCTACATCTTTCCCAAAAGAACATGTGTTCATGACATATGGCACATGATGTGATCATATCTCATATTTTCTTTATATATTTTCAGCCACTGGGGTCAACAAAGTGTGCTTCAAATTATAACACATGATAATGGAAGCACAGTTGTTTCAACTGGCTGTGTAAGGGCTGGTTTTGTTTGATGAAGTTTCTTAACAGTCAGTTTTGGCTTACTCCACTTTTCTGCAGAAGTTGAGCTGCTGGGATAGGTAGGAAAATACTAGCTGAGATACCTTAATTTCACTTTTAAAAATAAAGGGTTTCCAATATCATCTTGCAGGTAGGGCCTTTTGCAGTTCGCTGTTCAGCAGCTAAGATGATGTTACTTCAAAATAGTACTTCCAGATTAATGAAACACTTTCAGTAATCAAGAGTTTATGGAAGATACAAATGAAGTAGTATCTTCCATAAGTTCTGAAGTAATGTGGTCCACTTTTCCCATGTCAGTCTTGTCAACTAGTAATCGAAATAATTCATCCGTAAAAGAGCTGCCTCTGAAGTGCTGTTTGTTGCTTTATTTCTGGATGGTGTTAAAGGTGAGTTTGTACTTACCAATGTGGTCCCTTGTTCCTACTTTGTCACACCTGGCCTGGTACTTGTATATCAGTGGATTGCTGTATTTCTGCTCCTGAAATTGAGTACTATGTAATTATTGTTAAATTACTTTTGGCTTAGTCTTTTCTTCATGCTCTGAATTCAGTCTTGAAATTGAGGTAAGAAGTCTTTCTATCCACAGGTTTGCATTAACTTTCAGGTTTTTTGGTATATTGCTGATGTCAGGCTTTCGAACTAGTAGAATTGCACAAACATTCAAAATTAGAAAGTTCCTCTGAACAAGTGTAGTGAAAGAAGTGAATTCGTTTGTCAGCAGTGGCTTGTCAAACTCAAATGAGAAAAAGCTGAAACCAGCCTTCTTTTCTGATCCTTGCAAAGGAAGAGAAGTGGTTGCTTCAGGAACCTGTTTTTCAGTAATTTGAGCTGTATTGATTTTCCTTTGTTGACCAAATCAGATCTGTTCTCACAATGTAGTTACTGTTACAGCTTGTTCTTTTTAAAAATACAGAGCCAACTGTTCATTGCAGCGCACAGCTTGTTAATAAACTCTTACAAATAAAATGTGACCCACTGTATTTTAATCCAGTTCAGAAGGTATTCTCCTTAGTGTGAGATTCAGAAGGTCAAATGGATTAAACAACTGATCCAAATGGTTAAACAGCTCTGTCTCCTTTGAGTATAAATTGGTTTAAGTGTCACACGTAATACAGTATATTCTTACTGTGGATGTTCTTGAAGAAGGGTATTCACAGAAAGGTGCCACATGCACCAGCTGCTTCTCTTCATTCCTTCACAATACCAAGTTAAGGAATAATCTCCAGAGGGCAGAAACTTCCCTTAGTAGCTCTCATTTCTCATGTTTGCTAATTCTAATGTTTGTCTAAAAGCTTGTAGGTTATTTCCTTTAACCACAGAAGCCAGGAATTGAATAGGAGGAAAGTTAATATTTCTTTGCCATAATTTTCTTGCAAACAAAATCAGTGTGGCTTAGAAGAGCACAAGTGCATGTGTTTTGTATGCAAATAAAGAAAGTTGATTCTGTATAGCTAGTGGGACAAATTTATGTAGTGTTACAGGCTGAAGCTAAGGAAAGTGACTGGAGAACAGCTCTTCTTCCATCATAACGCACATAATCTCATACTATCCAAAGTATCATATTTGCAGTAAATCAAAAAACCAACAACCCCCCACAACCCCCCAGAAAACAAAAACACAAAACCAACACAAAACAGAGCATGCCAAGGATAAGGGGTTGCACTAGCTCCAGAAGTTTTCTGTGCCTTTATTTGGCTCCTGTTGTACCTAGGAAGTTAGAGCCTCTAAGTGCTCAGCAGTCCTTTGGTAAGCTGTTGGCTTAGCCAAAGGGTAGAAGAGCACTAGTCATCTTCCTGGCACATTGAAGCTGGTGGGACAGCACTATTCAGATAACTGAAATACTGGAAAGTGGTCTCTAAAAGCAAAGATGCCAGTGATGGGGCATGAAACAAAGAGCTGTTTTGAAGGGAGAAGTAATACCCAGGGAAATTGGTAGAAGACAGGAAGAGGATGTTGTGAGAATACTGTGGGTACTAGTTAATGTTAACAATTTATTGTGGTAACACTTCCATGAAGGATATTGGGTTTACTTGAGGTTTTGGTTTTTTCCTTATGGCTGATACTGAAGAGAAATACACTTGAAATGGTGCATTCAGTAAATACGAAAAACGAGCTCCAATTGCTGAAGTGACAAAAGAAAATCAGTAATACCTTATATGCTTGACAGTTTTTTGTTATAAAAACCTTTTTGAATTTATTTTATCTCTTAGTTCATGTGATCAGCAACAACAATAAAATCAGAAATAAAATTGCATTGGTTTTAACTGGGACAGTAAGAATGTGAATCCCTGCTGTTTTATTAACTTGATTAACAGTATTTTCACAAGTGCTGTGTTTTCATGGCAAATAAATGCCGCTAACCACTCACTGCAAACCAACCAAATGCTTCCATTTTTATGGGTAAAGGAGAGAATTGAGATTCTTACAGACATGTCTGAATCACTTGAGTGTCAGTCTGTAGTTCAGGGAAATGTCATTCTGTCTGATGGCTTTAGCTTGTCTTTGTTTATTGGTGCAGAGGGTACATGTCAGGTTGAAAAATTCCTGACCTCTGAAGTTTAATGTCAACACACTTCAGAGTAATACCCTGCAACAGTGCATGCATCTCAGAAGGCTGAAGAAGGAGACAAACTAAAGTGACACATGAAAGTTTGTGAAAAATCACCATAAACTCTATGTAGGACATTCCTGCAGACCTCCATTATGCACTTTTGATATTTTCCCTTTAATGTAATGCCAGGGAACTGCATTAAATTCGTCTGCTCGGGAACAAAGCTTGAGTGACTATTTAGGAGGAACTTGTATTTCAAAGATACTTCAGTAGGTATTTCATTCTTGAGGATTACATTGTGTATCAGTACAAATACTACAAGAACATAAGTAAGAGGAATTTAACAGATTTCCATTGCAGACTGATTCTTTATGATGTCAGTAAAAAGGGTCCTATGTTATGACTAGACACTCTATTTCACTTTAGTGCTAGAATTAAACTTTGTATTTTTGTTGTGACTTAGCAATGATGGTCTTTTTCTTCCATTACATTTTAGTATTCCAAATGATTTAGTCTAATAAGTCCCAGCTATGCTGCACTACTGGTCTGGGAAACATTCCTTGTTGATTTAAAAAGAGACAAAAATGGAAAGTACCGCAGTCAAAAAAGACTAAGGCTGTCCAGTTATGTCACATGGGAAACATCAGGATTTTAAATGTCTCCTTCTTGAATGTTGCTAAGATCTAGATTACTTGAGGGTGTATATGTTTGAGTTTTTCCATTTATCCCATTTTCAAAACATACTTGGAATACAGAGCAGTAATGCATATGAAAACATTCTGTCCACATTGGAATATGTCATATGAATTTCTGTGTGACACTCATTAGCTGTACTTTGGTCACTGTTTGGTACTGCGTATTTCCAAGAAAACTGATACTGTCAAATGCCCATGTAGAAAATCAGTAAAATGATCAGAATGGTAGGAACAAAAAGCAAAGTGGGGTAATTTTGTATAATCAATGCAATAAACTGCAGCTGAGAGTAATATGGAGTTGAGTGCAAACACAGTAATAACTTCATTACTTTTCCTTACAGCTTCTGAGGCCACGTCATGGTTTAAGCTTAGTTGTAAATTAGAAAACCATGTAGCCTGCTTATTCCGCCCCCCCCCCCCCCCCCCCGCAACCTGTCCTCCCCTACTCCCCACTCCCAGAGGGATGGGGAGGAGAATGGAAAGAATGTAACCCCCACGAGTTGAGACAAGAACAGTCCAGCAACCAAGGTATAACACAAACCACCGCTGCCACCACCAATAATAACAATGATAAGGGAAATAACAAGGGAAGAGAATACAATTGCTCACCACCCGCTGACTAAGCAGAGAGCTAGCCCTTCCGAATAACTCCCAATTTACATCCTGGGCATGATGTGCTGTGGTATGGAATACCTCTTTGGCTAGCTTGGGTCGGGTGTCCTGTCTCTGCTTCCTCCCGGCTTCCCCTCCTCCCCAGCAGAGCATGAGGCTCAGAAAGTCCTTGGTCAGTGTAAACATTCTAAGCAGTAGCTAAAAACATTGGTATTACCAGCACTGTTCCCAGACCAAAAGTCAGAAACAGCCCTGCACCATCTGCTAAGAAGGAGAAAAATGGCTGCTGCTGCTGAACCCAGGACACCACTGAAGGAGAGACAACAGTCTAAGGTGAAACAGCATTCAACAGAAGCTCATCAAATGCTTTTAGAAGCCTTCGAGAACAGCTGCTGTTGTGCTTGAAAATTGAATATGACCTGCTGCGAAACTTTTGTTTGAAACCTTAGTTTCCCATTCTCCCCATCTTCATTTAATGGTGAAAACGAAGTGTTATATTTAAAGATAATGCTACCTTTTACCATAGGTAATTCATCTAAAGAAACAACAGTTCTTAAATACATGTTTTTATGATTGGAGTACTTGGCCGAGGATGAAAACCATCATCTGATTCCTTGCATACTTTCAGTGATACACAAAAATCTGATGGGTTAAAGGATTTTCTGAGGCCAAAACTAATATCCATATTTACTCATTCTTTGGTTTCAAATTAAGCTTGCTTTTTTTTTATTTTTCTTTTGGCATCAGAGCAGTGAAGGTTTCAGTATCTCTGGGAGGATTTTCCTCTAAAAACATTTGAATGTAAACTTTTATTTGTCAGTAAATCCCAGCTAGGTTTTTGTTGCTGAAGAATATATTGTTATAAGAGCACACATCTATAAAGATTTTGAAGGACTTAAAAGATGTTTGTTTTAGGCAGATTTTTACTATGACTGAAACAAGATGAGAAAACCAGTGAATATACTGTGGTTTCCAAAACAGTCTTTGCTCTCAGTGTATTTGTTTTTATCATAGTTCTGACCTGAGTACATTGTATTAAGGCGAGCAGCCATGAAACTGAGAATGTAAGTCTTTGCAATCAGTTGACAGCATTGTGCATGAAAATGCAGTATTTCTTTTTAATGCAGAACATAAAACTGGAGCATTTGAAAAATAAGAATTGTAATTAAAAGTCATATTTCTGCTTCTTCTCTTCAGTGAGCATTTGTTGTAACAGTCTCTCTTAGCATCTGTTTACAAAAAGTAAACATGCTGCTGAAACTACTTTTTCTGACAATAAGATATTCTAAGATCGTGATTGATGCACAGCATTGGTTTCACAGTAATGCTTTTGGATGCACTCTTTCAAATTTTACGTGATGAATGTATACAACAACCAACTACTAATTATCTCCTGGTTACAAGCAAAGAGAAAGCAAGTAGTAAAGCAAAAGGAAGGACCTCTGAGCTGAAATATTGTAGGTGGATGTACAACAGTTTCCTGTGGGTTTTCTGCTAGAATGTTTGTTTTTTCTGGTCAGTTACTGTGTATATCCCTAAGTATCCTTTTCCTTTGGCACTTCCCAAACTGGAAGGCTGTTTGTTAAAATTAGTATTTATTTTTTTAAAGGTATAAATTATATTTTAATATAGCATAGCTTGCATTTGAATAGAATTAAATAATATACATTTAATAAAATTATTATATAATTAAGCATTGCTTTAATTCTTCACAGTCTATATTTTAGCGTTGTCATTGTAATAGTTTTTAACAACTTGTAATGCAAACTACAGAGGTCAAAATATAATAGGAAAGGTAAAATACATATCTTTTCAGATCTTGAAGAAGATTACCCAGTCAACAAAGCAAATATGTCATGCGTATTCATAAACTAAATCTTTCTCACTATATCTAAATGTTGAACAAATTAGTTAGGTTAACTGAATGTGGGTATTAATTTATCTTGATTGTTCCCTCTGTGTGAATTAACTTCAGAAACTTAAGGACAGCCCTTTTGTCATATTCCTAATTCAGCATGGCCTAACCAACAAGGTGAGGAGCAGTTATTGTCCTGCTGAGATCCATCAGAACACATTGCGTGAGCTGTCTACTGAAGGTGACACTCCAGGAAGAACTTACTGCCTTTCAGAACTTGAAATGTAACCAGTGTTGACGAAAGTATCAGCATTTGTGCCTGTCTGTATTGTTCACATTTCAGTAGCTTAGATTTCGCTGAAAATTCTCTGAGATCTTCAGTACATGGAGGATTATAATCAGTAATTTAGAATTATAATAAGGAGTAATTAAGGCCTTTCATAGATACCAGAGAGTGATCGGGGAAAGCTCTTTTCTTCCTTTGCAAGTCTCCTGTAGTGCTATCAGGATTAAATGAAATGGTTTTACTATTCTATTAAAATAAAACTTAATATCTTAAAATGGTGTCTCTTTGCCTGTCAACATAATATCTGCCCAGTTTTGCCTATTTTAGCATAATCACGTGCCATATTTAACCCAGGAAAATGTTTTTATATTTTATTAATTTTAAAATATTAAATAGACATACAAATATATCTTCTCTATACATTGACAGCCAATTCACCTATCTGTAAGTTCATCTTAGATTCTTTCCACTAAGGCATAGACCACCATCGCCTTTCAAGAATGTATCTATTATTATTTCAGTGTGGCAATGCTGCTGCTTTTCAGTTAGGATTATTAAAAATAACCCTCTGCGCCTGGGTTGGGGCAATCCCAGACACAACTACAGGCTGGGTGGAGAATTGATTGAGAGCAGCCCTGAGGAGACTTGGGGGTGTTGGGTGAGGAGAGGCTGAATTGACCCAGACCAGAAAGCCAAACTTACCCTGGGCTGCATCAAAAGGAGTGTGTCCAGCAGGTCAAGGGAGGTGGTTTTCCCTCTGCTCTTGTGAGACCCTTCCCTGCAGTCCTGCATCCAGCTTTGGGGCCCACAAGAGGGACATGGACTTACTTGAGTGAGGCCAGAGGAGGCCCAGAAGATGATAGAGGGCTGGAGCACCTCTGCTATAGAGACAGGCTGAGAGAGCTGTTCTTGTTCATCCTGGAGAAGAGAAGGCTCTGCGGAGGCCTTTGAGCAGCTCCCAGTACCTGAAGCGGCCTACATGAAATCTGGAGAGGATTTTTTCCAAGATGTGTAGGGATAGGACAAGGGGGAATGGCTTTAAACTGAAAAAGAGGAGGTTTAGATTAGACTTTAGGAAGAAATTCCGTACTATGAGGATAGTATTATGTATAAAGTACACATCTGAAGAAACCACATTTTACTCCTTTATTTTAGATTTACGTAGCAGTCACAAGATATTAGATGCTGTTAAGTGTAATGAACCATGCAGATAATAAGATAAATGAACCAAAGGCTTTTCAGCTTGATCACATCCTCCAGTTCATAATGGTACAGATTTTGTATTCCAGATGCAAGTGTCACCTTGGGGTTGAAATTATGCTAGAGGAATCCATGCGAGTAAGTGTAATTAAGATAGCTTTTTTCCTCCCCCAGTAACCTTCCTACTTTAAATATATAAAGGAAAATGAGTCTTCCTGAGTTAAAGAGATGAGTTGATTGCATGTGCGATTTGTGATGGAAAAATCTCTAAAATAAGCATGGTAATGAAAGTTGTTCTGTCACATTTTAGAGGAAAAGGCTGCCCCTAGTGACAGTGCTAGACTGGTCTATTACTTACCTTGCTAGAGTAGTCTAGTACTGACTGATACTGCTCTCTTTTAGGATGTTAGTACTTGACTAGTATATTTAGCACTACATATAACAATCATTAATTGTATCATAGCAAAATACTTTTCTGTTGTTTTTCTGATAAATGTCTTTAAAACCTTGTGCAGAATGTTCTTTCCCATGTTGTATATTCGTTCCAGCAACTCTGACGTGAATGATATGTGGGTGGGCTTTTGAAAACCCAAAGAACAAGAATCTGCCAGAAAGCATACATGGGACTTTAAAATAAATCTTAAGTTACTTCACTACTATTAAAAAATAAGAAAGAAATCTGACTACAGGTCTCAATAAGTTGTATCAGCTTCTATTAATTTAAGATCCTCTACTTCATTGCAGAAAGACACAATTGATCCAAAATTTATTAGAAGTACTTCATTAAAGCCAGTGGAGGGCAGACTTGAATTGGAAACTATTTTTGCTACTGCAGTTACTTGAACTTAAAATACCGGATAGTCCCTCAGGCTCAAAGCTGATGACAATCTCATCATTTCTCTGCTATATTCTGATTACAGTTGTGCTGGATAAAAGCTTCTTTACAATTGCTGTTTGATAAAATGAATGTTTTGCTATGTTACAGTAAGAACAATGAATCATGTTTAAATAAAGATGCTAATATGAAAGATGGTAAATCAGTGTACTAGCAGCCATGTGTTACAGGGGAGAATCCACATTGCTTAATAATTAACCATGTATATCTTAAAATGTTTTTTAAAAGCTGGTGAGTATCATTCATCTGTAAGGTATCATTTTACAGATGAAGAAACTTGAGCAAGATAAGATGCAGATTTCTGAAACCTAGTCCAGTGCTCAAGCATATCTTTTGCACAATGACATGTCTGCGCTTGTGGGCATTCTGGAAATGATTGCTAGCAGCCCAAATTGCTAAGGCTGGGGAGCTTAGGCTGATGAAATAGGTGTAGATCTTGAGAAGAATATTCTCTTCAAGATGGGTAGTGATCAGATCAGATTAGATCAAATGGTTAAAGATCTGGTTTAAGAACAGTATTTTATTATTAAAAGAAGTACTCTGCGTTTTTATGTATATTTGTCATTTTTTTAAGTTAGGTTGTACTCTTCCCAGGGAATGAAGAGCTTTTCTATGTAGGCCTTTAAAGCCATTCTAACCTCAGTACTAGGAAATGTATAGTTGAAAAGTCAATTTGCATGCAGGGGAAGGATTGGGATGCTAACAGACTGTTTCTCCCTTCCCTTCATCTTTAATTATGAGGTTTTCAGGAGTGCTGCAATAGACTTCCTTGCAGCTCACCAAGCTCACCCTACTTAGTGTAACATAAATGTTTAGGTCAATAACATTCATGGGATGTGACTATCCAATTTTCTTTATGTGCTTAGGAGGTTATTCTTCGTTGTAACAGCTTTTTGCGTTATAAAAAATAGTGGTGTTTTGTTTTTGTTTTTTTTTAATCTATAAGCCTTAGTGTAAACTATTCTTTCTCATTCTAGAGAAGACTGGAGCCACACTGTTATAAAGCTTGCCATTCCTAAGACTTGTGTCAGATATACCACAGAACATATGGTGCTATGTGTTGAAAACTCCACTTACAGAATGAATGACTAAAATGCACAGTGCATTTTTTGGTTTGTTGTTTTTTTTTCCTTTGCTGCTAATTTGCAGTGGACAGGTGGTAGTGGGAATTAAGTCATTGGTTTGTATGGCTCTGATGAAAAGGACCATGTTGTAAATTACAAATTAGAATGTGAATGAATGGGTGCTTAACAGTTTGGACTCAAATACTGTATAACCTATTACTTTGTTATTAATATTTGGTATATTTCCAGACAAACCATGTTGAAATAGGAGGTAGAAATATCTGGCAGTAATTTAATGTAACTTATAACAGTGTGGGAATTATTCCAAAACTTATTAGTGTAAATACAAGCAATGAATTTCAGGTTAACCTTCAGAGAAGTAAGCTCCGCAGACATGTGCAGGGGGGGCTTTCAGACAACTTTTGCGATAGCCTGTTACTGACTTTTCAGCTTTATATTCAATATTTTCTAAGTACTGTGTGAAGGTTTGTAAGAATGAATTTCGTGGTGATTTTTCCATGTACTTTATAATCTACATCTCACAAGGACCTGACATCTCCAAATAGTCATCACTTTCCGTAACTCACAGAGGCCTGAAAATGCAGTTATCTCAAAGGGGAAAAGATTAATTTTCCCTTTGCAGAAGGTAAGCTCTCCTTTTCTCAAAATAACCTCTAATTAAAAGCATTTATTTGCAGACTAATTTTACAGCAAACCACTGTATCCCTTAGCTGAAGAAGAAGCAGGAAAGATACAATTCAATTAACTAAAGCTGCTGCTTTGAGAAGTGTGGTTGCCTGTGTCAAACTTTGATTCATCTTTGATTTGGTCATTTTACAGACATCTTACTGTAACACAGGAGTCCTGAATATTAATGCATTTAATGAGCTTTCTGATGAAGGTCGTGTTCTTCCTGCTCAATAGGGCACAAGGCCCAGTTGATAGAGCGCCTGCAGAGTAAGTTGATTCAGCACTTGCAGAGTAAGCAGCAGTTTTGAAGGCTGAAAAAACATTAAGGCACAAATATTTCTCACCAGCTACCTGGCAAGTTGCAGTGTCTGCCATCAAGAAACTGGTTTATAACTCATAGGGAAGGTGGTGCTTGCTGCAGGAATGATACTGGTATCCAAACTAGTTTAATTCTGAAAAAACCCACAGCTTACACACATACACATAGGTACACCTGTATAGACACCTATACATGCATTATATGTATATAAATGCATGTATTTATATGTATATAAATTCAGTACAGAACTGTAGTTTAACAGAATTGATTTTAATGAGCCAGCTTGGATATCACTAGCACCACCATTACCAAGTATATGTGTTTATAGCTTTGTGCATGTATGTATATACCCATAGAGCAAACCTGAGCTGCAGTTTGGAAGTACTCTGTTTCAGCTACTTAAGAACCATATATGCAAGTATTTGGCATTAGAGAACCAGAAACATTTTAATTGAAGTGATTAGGTTGATACATAGTTCTGTAGTAGAGGCAGGAACAGAGTCCTCCAGAATTTTCTGATGCCAGTTTCCACAATGAATTTGAAAAATAAGTTTTTCATGCACTTAACTTCCAATTGTGATGGATGCTCTACCAGATTCCATTCCAGGCTTTGAAGAAGCCAGGTGGTGTGTGGTGACAAAGGGTTGAGAACCATGGCTCTATGACGGCTTGCTTAGTTGAGAACAAGGATTCAACATAGGACATAAGACATAGTACATAGGACAGTGTGTGACATCTCTGACTCCATTCTGTGGGATCTTAATCTCGGTTGCTCTTGTTTATGTCAAGGCCAAAGAGCTGCACTTACAAAACAGCTACCGCACAGGAGGAAGAAACAGCAATATGGAATGACTGTCTTGGCACTGTAACTGTAACGTACCTTTCATTAGTGGACTCAGTTCCCTTCCTCCAGAGCCAGTTTTGCACCGCAGAGGTTTGTTTTCACTCACCTCAGGGCACTGAATTTCTGTTAATACAGAAGAAAAGCAGAAAGGTTGTGATGAAATCTGCAAGGAGACTGTATTACCTAAAAGCATGCAGTCCATGCTTTCATGCCATGCAGAGCATGGCACTCACCAACATTGCTCCAACACCTTTCACATCTGGGACACCCATCCTGTTGCAATATGTCAGCTTCGGCTCCGGTATAGCAAAAAAATTAAGGTTATTTTTCAGAGAAAAGAAAAAAGAAAAGAAAAGAAAGAAGAAAAGAAAAAAAGGAAAGGAAAAGAAAAAAGGAAAAGAAAAGAAAAAGGAAAGGAAAAGAAAAAAGGAAAAGAAAAGAAAAAGGAAAGGAAAGAAAAGAAAAAAGAAAAGAAAAGGAAAAGAAAAGGAAAAGAAAAGGAA
>WYDI02023705.1:0-14026 GCA_009867235.2 Psittacus erithacus | reverse complement strand
GGCAGGGACACCTTCCACTAGAGCAGCTTGCTCCAAGCCCCTGTGTCCAACCTGGCCTTGAACACTGCCAGGGATGTCCCCAAAGGCTGATGATACGTGCTGGAGGTCACAGCAACATCCCCCTTTCCTCCTCAGAGCTCAGCAGCCCCGTGTCAGCCTCAGGGAACTTTCACCCTTTTCTCCCACATCGTGGATAAACTCCTGGGCACCAAGTCTGGGAGGGCACTGCCCTGGCAGCTGGTGGTAGGGACAGGGACACTGACTTCCTGCCAGTGGGAGTGTGTCAGGATCTGGGCCCCAAAGCGACAGTGCTGGTGCCTGGGCACGATGCTCAGTCCTGATTGTCTTTCCCGTGTCCAGCGCCTTTGACCAGTGTCCAGTTCCCATTGCCCAGTGCCCCCTGCCCAGTGCCCTGTGTTCCTGTCCAGTGCCCCATGCCTGATACCGGTGACCAGTTCCTTGTCCCCCCTCCCGGTGCCAGTGTCCAGTGCAGGCAAGGGTCGGGCGGTGTGTGCCGGGGTCAGTCGGTGCGTGCCGCGTCGATCGGTGTGTGCCAGGTCGGGCGGTGGGTGCGGGGGTCAGTCGGTGTGTGCCGGGGTCGGGCTGTGGGGGCTGGGTCGGGCGGTGGGTGCCAGGGTCGGGGGGTGCCGGGCTCGGGCGGTGGGTGCCGGGTCGGGCGGTGTGTGCCGGGGTCGGGCGGTGTGTGCCGGGTCGGCCGGTGGGTGCCAGAGTCGGGGGGTGCCGGGGTCGATCGGCGTGTGCCGGGTCGGGCTGTGGGTGCCGGGTCGGGCGGTGTGTGCCGGGCCGGGAGGCGGGTGCTGGCAGCGGGGCCGCGCCGCGCCGGGCGGGCTGTGCCAGGCGGGGCGGTTCGCGCAGGAGGAAGCGCTGCCGGCAGCAGAAGCGGCCCCGGAGCGGCCGGAGCCGCGCGGTCGGTGAGTGCCCAGCCCGGTGCCTGCCCCGCTCCTTCGGACCGGCCCCAGCCCGGTTCCCTTTCGCTCCCACCCCTGCCTCGGCGCCTGCCCCTCTCCATACCGAGGCCCCGTCCCCTCCTTCCCCCGCCTCTGCCTCTCTTCCCCCCTGCACTCCCGTTCTTCCCACTCCTCTCTCCGATGCCTGCCCCCACCTCTGAGCATGTCCCCTTCAGAGGCTCCCATCCCACTGCCCTGTCTGCACCCGGTCTCCCACCCAGCCTCCCCTCTGCTTCCCAGCACCCTGCCCACCCCATGTCTCCCTGCCTTTGTGTCACCCTTCCCTTGCCTCCCCTCCTGACTCTGCCATCAGGGCCACAAGCCACTGGGTTGCCTGTGGAGTCCCCTGGGCTGGCAGGGAGCGGGGACCACGGCTCTGCATCCTGCTCCCAAACAGGTGGGGTCTGCTGGAGGTCCCTTCCCCTTAACTGACAAACCCCTGCACACTGGGTTAATCGGGGATCTCTGTCTCACAAGAAGTTGGGCAATGCCAGCCAGGCCCCACGTGCTGACAGCAAGCAGGGACATGGATCGTGGCGTCAGCCTGGAGAACCCCTATGCCAGCGTCAACATCCCGCGGGAACAGTTCCAGCAAAGCTTCATCACTCGCTACCTGAAGGATGAGCCCATTGTCATCGCCAACCCTGCAGCCGTGCCCACCTACACAGAGGAGAAGGAAGACCCCTCTGGCAGCTGGAACAGCCCAACCATTTCCACGGAGAAGTCCTGGTCCCGTCCCTACAACCCCTATGCCAGCCTGAGGATGACTAACACGGAATTGTCCAACTCCTTCTACACTGTCACTCTGGACAAGACACCCAAGAACCAGGAGCTGGAGGCCAGTGGGGGATGTGGGTGCTGCAAGTGCTGCTCCCGCTGTAGAAAGTCTTGCTGTGTCGTCTCCTAAGGGTCCTTGTGGGACATGCTGACCATGGGATGGGGACACGGCACTCGGCAGGGCCAGCACCAGGGAGTTGGCACTGGCTGGACTCTGCTGTTGCTTTTCACTGCGAGCTCTGCAGCCAGATACACCAGTGATGGGCACCTGCCGGGTGCAGAGAGCCCAATGTGGGGTGTGGGGGAGAAGGGAAGGTCCCCTCTGCCCCACTGAGGCCCAGGAGACTTGAGGCTGGTGTGTGCCCATTCAGATGCCACCAAGAAGAGCCTGCACTGGGGATGGGGCAGCACTTTGAGCCTGTGAGCCCACGCACTGATCCTGCCCCTCTGCCCTTGCTGGGGAACCTCTGGCTCTGGGGACAGTGCAAGCACTGCTTGCCAGAGGGTGGGTTTGGGTGATAGCAGCCCTGCGTGTATGGCAAAGGAGGGCATTGTATTGGTCATACTCCTGGAGGGAAGCTAGGGACATGTGTCCAGCTGGGACTGGGACCCACGTCCCCAAAACTGAGGGGTCCCCCACTCACAGCACCTTGGGGATGGGGCAGCCCCTGCTCCAAGCTCCACTGTGTACTGCTCCCCCCTGCCACACTGCCCATGGGACAGAGGGATGGAGATGCGGAGGGCAGACAAAGTGTGGCAGGGCGCTGGGCAGTGCCTCATGGCACAGCATGGCTGTGGGTGTTAACATCCCAGTGCCAGGAGACCCCTGGCCCCTTTTGGCTCCTCCTGCCAGGCTTGTGGGGTGCTGGGCACAGCCTCTTGCCCTATACGCATCCCAGCCTCAGCTCCACACTGTGTTGGGGCTGGGTCCAGTGCAGAGAGCACTGGACACCCCATTTGGGATGCAGACCTCTATCATTAGCCTTCTGTGACTCCCTGGGTATGGAGGATGGTGGGTGAGGAGCCTCCTGGGCTCTTGCAGTGCTGCTGGGGGGACTCCAAGGCTGGGTTTTGGGCTGGGGCTGGCGCCACCGATCAGGAACAAGCTGGCCCTTGTGTTGGCTCCGAAGCTGCTGCAGGAGCTGGCCGGTCTGCAAGGGCTTGGAAAGAGTGCATGTGTTAGTGATGACTTCAGGGTGCTGCAAATAAAATCACAGCCGTCTTCTCCCCTGCCAAGGTTTGTGCCTCTTCCCTCCTCCGCCTTGGGTTTTCCAGGATTCCCATGTTCCTTCTTGCTTATCCCTGGGTTGTGTAAGGGCAGTGCAGGGGGCACGCAGCCCTCTCCTTTCCCTTCAAAACCAGGTTTAACTGTTGCAGTGCTGACATGGGGCAACAGCAGTGGCACAAGCTCTTCAGCTCCCAGCCAGAGCCCAACGCTCCCCTCTCCCTGGCGTTTCCAGTACAGCCAGCGCCTGCCAGCCTGGGGACGCTGGCTGAAGCTCAGCCTGCCCTTGCCAAGCTGGATGCTCTCGTGTCCTCTGGAAAGAGGAAGTCTGGTTTTGGGGAGGGCTGGGGAAGGGGCAGGCTCCTGGCTGGGGAAGGGGGGAGTTGTGGTACTGCCCGGGCTGACTGTGACCCCCTGGGACCCCAGCAGCACTGGAGCAGCACCACCACCAGGAACCCACCACTGCCTGTAAGGAAACGCACCGCGCTTGAAATCCCAGCACCCCTATGAGCCTCTGGGCGCGGGCGGCTGTGGCTTGGGAGCTCTGCAGGGCAGAGCCCTGACAGTTTGCCCACGCCTTGCCCTGCACAAGGAGCGCTCTTGTTCGCCCTTCCCGAGGACAGGCAGATCCACCTCTTGTTTGCTTTGGTGTCCCCGACGCCAGCCCTGCCGCGCCATGGAGCCCACCCGCGGCGCGGCTGGGCAGGGTTTGGTGTCACCACCTTGGCTGGGCTGAAACTCGCACCCGCAGAGGCTGCTCCGTTCCCCGGGTCTGATGAACCGCGGGACAAACACGGTTTGGGGAGGGAAAAGTGACCCCCAGGGGGGTGCGGTGCCTTCAGCAGAGCCCCGGGGAGACAAGGGGTGAGGGCAGACCGCTGACAGGGTGCAGCATCTGCCTGTGGTGCTGTGTCACTGCTGCCCTTCGCTCTGCCTAACCCTGGGGCGATGGCAAACAAGGTGGGAGAGGCTGGGCAGACATTGGGCAATGATTAAACCAGAGCAGCAGGAAGGCTGGGTGCGGGGGGGGAGAGCAGGGGAGGGAGGGCACAGGATGCTGCTGCTCCAGACCTTGACGGGGCTCTGGGTGACATGGGCAGGGTCCCATGGGTGCTCCGGGGTGTGCCTCATCTCTGCAGGGCACTCAGGGGTGAGCAGGGCTGTGCTAGAGCGTTGCCGCCTCCCGTGTGTGGAGCATGGGAGCTGATGCGTGGCTCTGGCTCATCTCGAGCAGACCTTTGCCCTGCCCTGCGGGTGCCGCTCCCTGTCCCTCTGTGCCCAAGGTCCCCGCAGCTCTCGGGATGAGTCCTGGGAGCAGGAAAACACGTTTCCCACCCATGTGCGCCTCTGCTGCGGGCAGAAACGCCGCCCCTGTGCTTGGGCTCAGGAGCGCGGCTGCCGCTGGGGGCGGGTTTCAGGCACCGAGCCCCCCGGTGTCACCCTCCGTGGTGCTCAGCCCATGTCACCAAGGGCTCCCCCCACCCCAGGCGCTGCCTGTGGGGTGCAGGGCCGGTGGGCCGGGGTGCACAGTCCCACACCATGGCTTGCATGCAACAGGCAGAAGAGGGCGGTTCAACAGGACACAGCTCTGGTGCATATGGGAGGGGGACACTAGACGGGCAGGGGCTGGGCAGGGGCTGCAGGGGCATAGGAGGACAGGCAGGGTGCCTCTGTGTGTGTGCACATTTCTGCAAGGAGAGGCAGCCAAGGCAGTGCCAGGGGCTCTGTTGGCTCCAGCTGTACAGGGAGTCAAGCTCATTCCTGTCACCCATACAGGCTCCTACTACCCAAAGGGACTGACACCTCCTCCATAGCTCGTCCTGTGGCACATGAGCAATGCCACCACCATGCTTTGAGTGGGAGAGTGACTCTTGCCAGCTTTGGGACATGCCTGGACATCCCCAGGCACCCAGCTGCCTGCACATCACTGAGCACATGGCCTTGGAAGGAGCATGCCATTCATCCAGGCTCCAGCACTGCTGGCACACAGAATGCTGCCATCCTGGTGGTACCCAGAAATGCAGGTCCTGACTTGCCCAGATCACACGGTCTTTGCCTCACCTTGGCCACTGGGTTTGGCCATGGCTAGGATCCCTGGCCATGTCCCTTGCCTGCTGCCAGTGCGGTAAGGGGAGGGCAAAGCCCTGCCATCGGGTACCCTCCGAAGCCTGGAGACACATGGGACCATGTACCACGTGTGCACTGCCTGGGGAAACCTGTGACAGAGGATGGATCAGGATCCTGTCTCAGGACATGGCCACTGTGCCCACCCTGGTGCTGTGCTTCGGCTCTGCTCTTGCTCCCAAGCACCAGCCTCAAGGGGTCAAGTTTTTCTGCAGAGTCCAGTGACTCCAGGAGGGTCTCAGTTTCCAAAGCCCCAATTCTTGCTGCCGAGGAGTGCTGGAAACATGGCCAGAGAGCTGGGGTGATGTTTGGTAAGCAGGCAGCGCAGGAGAGCACTGCCTGTGTCCCTGCCGGCACTGTTGCCTGCAGCAGGAGCTGCTGCCCTCTCCTGCTCCCATGCAGAAATGCTGCAGGGTGTCTGGCAGTCCTGCCCTTGCTCCGGGATGTGATTTTCTCCCCCAGCATCTGTCCCCCTGCCACATTCCACGTTTGAAATCATCCCCTGCTCTGTGCAGAAACTGCGGCACTGCTGCTGGACCAAGGGCAGGTCACGGATCATCACCCCCAGGCGCTGGATAAGGAGCATCACCCCACACGTGGGTGCTGCCTTCCTGGACCATGCTGGAACCCCAGCATCTGCATCCCGGGTTCTTGCTGTGCCTCCCACCCCACCACAGCCCGAATCACCTGGGGATGGATGAGTGGGGGATGAGGTCTCTCCACTGGCCAGCATCTGCCCAGATGTTCTTGTTCATGGTGGGTAGCCAAGGATGTGGGATACTGCACCACTGCTGCCCAGGTACAGCGATGTCCAAGCCCTGTCTTCTCATGGTGCAGCCCAGAGCTCCTTGGCCTCATGGGGATGGTTCCTTCTGCTTATGAAGCAGAGACGGGTGGTTAATGACCCCTCCTGGGGCTTGGATTTCCAAGGCTGTGCTATCCGGATGCTTGAAATCCAATCTCCCAGATCCGATAGCATGCCTGTCCCTGAAAGGTGAGCCCCTTCCCACTGCCACAGCCACCAGCAGCCGCCAAGACCTGACTGGTTGCTGCCGGTGTTTTGGGCTCCCAGTGCTCTCCATGGGACTGCCACAGCCCCCTGGGACAGCGCAGCACTTCTGCCACCGCCCCTGAGGCCCTGGGGGAGCATCTCAGGACAGGTACGAATGGGGGGATCGGGTGAAGAGGTGTACCCATGGACACTAAAATGCTTGAGGTCACTCACTAGAGAGGGAGTGGGGTCTTGGTAGCCTCTGGGAGAGGTTTTCAAACATGGTGGTGGTTACCAGATCCCACCTGAGATGAGGCTGGACCCTCAACTCCTCTGGCGTGCCCATCCCATCATGCTGACAGTGATACCATGGTTGCCTGGCATAGCCTGGGGCTGGTAAGGAGCAGGGCTGCAGCTCTGCCTGGTCCTCTGGGCGCTGCTCTCTTGTCCCTGCAATCAAACCCACTCCTGCCCACCCCACATTCACCTGAGCATGCTGCTGAGGTCTGTCCAGCCCTTATTCCCTGTGGGATGGCACAGCTGGCAGAGCTCTCAGCCAGCGATGTAGCATGGCACGCAGGAATTGCATCCCCCATGGATGCAGGGGGAACATCCCTACATCCCTACATGTAGTGGCATGATCACTGAATTCCAGAATTGCTGGGTTCGAAAGGATCTGTGGAGATCATTCAGTCCAATCCACTGCCAGGACAGGGCCACCCAGAGCAGGTCACACAGGAACATGTCCATGGTGGGTTTGGAATGTCTCCAGAGAGGGAGGCTCCACAGCCCTCCTTGGGCAGCCTGTCCCAGTGTTCTGACACCCTCAGCAGAAAGAACTTCTTCCTCATGTTGAGGTGAAGCTTGTGTGTTAGTTTATGGCCATTGCTCCTCATCCTGTCACTGGGCACCACTGAAAGAGGCTGTCATCATCTTGCTGGCACCCATCTTTGAGATACTGATCTGCATTTATGGGATCCCCTGTCAGGCTGCGCTTCTCCAGACTCACCAGGCCCAGCAATCTCTCCTCATAAAAGAGATGCTCCAGACCCTTGAGCATCCTTGTGACCTTTCCCAGTAGCTCGTTATCTTTCCTGTAGAGGAGCCCAGAACTGGGTCCTGCTCTGCTAGGTAGGGCAGCCATGGATCATGCAGGCAGCAGGCAGGGACGCAGAGGAAGGAGCCTGATGCCCCTGTGCCCCTGGGAACCCACCACATGGGGGTGATCCCCATCTCTCCCATATCAGCTGCACATCCCATGGGACTCCTCCTTGGCTGTGAGGCTGACAGCTTCTCTCACCCTCCTGTCCCCAGCATGTCCGAGGCCAGCGGCAGCCCATGGGCAGAGGACACGGGGCCATGTGTCGGGGTCCATTCGCGCACTCCAAGCCGGGGCAGCCAGCGCATTGAGTGCATCATCTGTTACTCCTCCTATGACCTGGGTGTGCGGCTGCCACGCCGGCTCTACTGTGGCCATACCTTCTGCCAGGCCTGCCTGAAGCGCCTGGACGCTGTGGCCAATGAGCAGCACTGGATCCCCTGCCCGCAGTGCCGCCAAAACACACCCACACCGCGCGGCGGCGTTGCCATGCTCGACCTTGACCTCGCCACCTTCCTCACAGTCAAGGCTGACAAGGAGCATCCCCAGGTGCCCAGCAGGTCCCACCCTGACCCAGCCACCAAGAGCTCGTGCAAGGAGAAGGTGGTGACCCAGCAGCCAGCAGGGCTGTGCCAAGATGCTGTACCTCCGGTTCTGTTCCCCCGACAGGGCTGCTGCCAATCGTGCTCGTGCTGTGGGGTGACGGCGGCCTTTGAGAGCTGAGCATGAGGAGAGGGCTGCTGAGGTGCGGTCTGGGACCATTTTGGGGGACCCTATTGCCCATGTGTGGACAGGAGCAGCCTGTGAAGGGCTTCAGCTTCCTTGGGGCTTGCTGCCCATCCTGCCAGTGTCCATCCTGCTGGGATTTGGGGTGCAACAGGGTGGATGATGAGGATGCCTTCACCCTTGCTTCACGTCTTGCTCACCCGCTCCTCTGGCAACTCAGAAGCCTGACCCAGCCATCACAGACGGCCCCTGGTCCCTGGTCCCTGGCCCGGGGCTTTCTCATCCATGGCTTCTTCATGCATGTGGCTCTTCAACAGGAACACCTCCATCAAGCACCCCTAGGGACATGGGAGGTGATGCAGTGGTACTCTGGGGCCATGTTCAACACCCTGAAAGCTTCACACCCATTAAACCACACTCCATTGGCCCTGCTGGCCTGCATGTCTTGATCGTATTTTTTGGTAAGCCCGGGGCAAGCCCTGCGACGTTGGGGTTGGGATGGGGGGCAGTGACCTGCCCAGCTGATCACTGTCCTGTAAGTGTTTGCTCTGTTGGCCACTTGCGTGAGGAATTTGGGTGTTGGGGTAGTGGGACAGTTGAAATCGAGGATGACAGTGTTGTCAGGAGACCACAACACATTGATCCAGCTCTTCAGATTTATCTGTCCACCACCTACCTTGCTCCAGTAATGCAGAGCAGAGCCCACAGGAGCTCCTGCTTGCTCTTGTGCTCTGTGGCACATGCCAGGTTTGGTTTTCCCCCCTGCCCCTCTCCCACCTCTCTGCCTCACAACCAAGCAAACCCTCTACTCCAGCTCCTTTGCTATTTCTCCGGGCCATGCCTTTGCTGCCAGCAAGACTTTCCCTGCCTGACCCCAAAGAGAGGGTGCAAGGACAAGACGCCAAACATCTGGGTATAGGTTTAACAGAGGCCAGATGTGGAGGACTGGGGTCCACCAGGGTGATACCAAAACAGTTCTTGGGCAGGGCTTGGCACTGCCTGGGCAGCTCTTGTGGTCCTTCCACAGAGCCCATTTCCTGCATTCATTTTCCATGTGGTTTATGAGCTCTTCCAATATCCCAGCACCAGGCACCACGGGTGCCCCTCGGAGCTCAGCAGGGGACTCCAGCCTGCGTTGCCTGAGGCCAGCAGTGATCCTGTGTCCCCTGTGCTGTCCTGGTGCTTGGCTGTCCCCTGCACTGGGTGCCAGGGCTGCAGCCAGAGGAGTCCAGCACCCATACCCTGTGCAGCATCCCATGCGCAGCCCCCCCGCCATGCGCAGCACTCACCCCATACGCAGCACCCATCCAGCGCAGCACCCATCCAGCACAGCACCCACTCCGTGTCCAACACCCATGCACAGTTCTACCACTTGGTGTCACCTGCCATAAGGAGTCGGAGCAGAGCTGTTCCCAGCACAGCCCAACCTGGGCAGCTCCAGCCATGGGTGCAGGAGCACCAGGGATGTCCCATGCCAGAGGTGTCCGGGGGGACAGCAGAAGTGTGATGTGGTTCGAACCTGCCTTGAGTCTTTGATCACATGGAAACATGCAATAAACTAAAGCCTTTAAGGATGGGAGAAGAGCTAAAACAGAGTCTCAGCATCTTGCCTCTATCTCCATTTCTCCCCAGATACTCAATAGTGGATGTTGGCAACAGTGTGGGAAGGGCCCATCCCCATCCCAGGCATGACTCTGTACAAAGATGCCAGCAGGACACTGTGCTCAGCCCGACCTTAGGTCCCAGCTTTCCAACTGTGAGGGTGACCAAGGCCCATGGCTCCCTGCCCCTGGACCCTGGTCCTTGCCTCTGTGCTCCCACTTCTGCTGCACTGCATCCCCCCAACATCAGGACTATGAAGCTTGGCCCATGCTTTGTGCTCCTGTGCATATCCCTGCTGCTCCCCGACAGGAGTTTATCTGCCCCTGCATCACTTCATGGTGGGAACGGTCTTGGCACCCTGATTTACACCCCTTGGCCAGAGCAGGGCTGGTGTTGAGCCTCCTCCATCAGTCAGCACAGGCCACCCGGGCTGCCCTTGCCCTCGGCACAGCCTCTTCTGGAGCTGCCCTTGGCCCGGGCTGCGCCATTCCCTGTGGAACCCTAACCCCCAGTGTGGAGCAGGGCACCATGGGTGCCGCCCTGGCGGGGGACAGGGAGCTGGGCTCTCCCTGCAGGTGCTGGGTCCAGAGGATGGGGCACTGATGAGCGCTGGCAGCAAGTGTGAAGGGATGGTGTCACTGCTGGGGGGCAGGACCCCAAAGTGTCACCAGCCTGCAGCTGCTGCTCCCAGTGTCTGCAAAACAGGAGTGGGGCCAGGCACAGACAGCACCAGCCCTGCACTTACTGGTGTCCCTGCATGTAGGACACTGGGGACATCTCTCCTGCCATGTGCCATGGAGTGTGCAGAGGGGTGACAGTGAGGGGCTGAGGTGGGTTTCCAGCTCTTGGGGTCTCTGAGCACGAATGCTGTAATAGTGTTCAGGGTTTTTTTCCCCCACAATGAATTTTGCCCTTCCTGCCTGATCCTATGTGGCCACAGGCAATGCATCCTCTGGGAAGGAAGAGCATTTGGGGACAGGGGTCCCTAAAAATTCTGGTCCCCAGATAGCCCACAGCTACAGGATGAGCTGGTGCGGCAAGTCCACGTGGCTGCAGGTCTGTGCCCTGCTCCGGGGCTGGGCTGGGCTGTAAGATTCTTCTGAATTACTTCCAGATGGGGATTAATGCAGTAAAACCGAGTTTGCTGCAGGATAGATAAACAACCCAAAGCTCCTCTGGATGCTATTAATAAACCTCCTGCCTGCTGCTTCTGGCCCAGATTTGGGAACACCCTGTGCACTGCCTTGCTGCCCTCCCAGCCCTTTGGCCATGATGACACAGTATGAGGGTCCTAAACAGGATCTGCCATGGTGTGTGTAGAAGATGATGTCCCCTCTGGGCTGCCCGTGGGATGAGGTGCTGCTGGTTGTGTCTCAGGTGTTCACCAAGCTCTGCCAGGGACACCAACCTCCTGCTGTGGGGCTTCAGCAGCTTGAAACCGGAGTGCGTATAAACAGGGTGGGGGCAGACTTTGAGCCCTCTCTAGCTGGTGCTGCCATGCCAGGGCCAGGATAAACAAGTTTTGGGTGGCTGCAGCCCAGCGGGTTCACCTTTCTCACAGCTTCTAATGTAGGGGCTCCTGGGTGTCCCCAGTGTGCGCCCATACCTGTGGTCCTGCTGGGGAGGAAAAGCGTTGCCCATGGGACCTGCATCCCAACCCTTCTTGTTCTGGCATGGCTTCTGCTCTCCTGCCAAGGGCAAACAGAGCCTGGACAAGGGCTGGGCTCAGTGGGGTGCCCATGGCTGCCAGCAGCACTCCCCACTGAGGACCTCTGGGCATGGTGAGCCAGCGCAGAAGATGGGGTTACATCTGATAATGGTACAACTTAAGCTTTATCCCACTCTAGCTAGTTATGGGGGTCCTAGGTCCATGCACCCCACTGTACATGGCTAATGAAGTTCTTCCCTGTGAGGGGGCTGAGGCGCTGGCCTCACAGGGTGCCCAGAAAAGCTGTGGCTGCCCCATCCCTGGCAGTGTTCAAGGTCAGGTTGGGCTGGGCTTGGAGTAACCTGGGACATTGCTGATGGTGGGGTGTGGAAGGTGTCCCTGCCCGCAGCAGGGGGTTGAAACTGGATGAGCTGTAAGTTCCCTTCCAACCCAAACAATTCTCCAATCCTATGATGAGGCAGCACACCCATGGGGAGAACGGAGGCCAAGAGATGGGTCTGGGTTTGCTTCTTTCCAGCTCTCCAGCCTGCAGCACACGCAAGCAGTTAATCCCGGGCCGTGGCGAGCTGGATGCTTACCTGGCTGGAGCGGTGCCTGGCAGAGGGAGGGACAAGGGCTCGGCCCAGCACCTTGCCAGGGCAGCATCACAGCGGAAATATTTGCTGAGAAAAGTTCAGCTCCACCCCGAGGCAAAACCGGGGCTGGGAACGCAGCTGCTCCGGGGCTGCTCATCCACCGCGCCCGGGAGCGCAGCGGCTCCGGGGCTGCTCATCCACCGCGCCCGGGGGCGCAGCGGCTCCGGGGCTGCTCATCTACCGCGCCCGGGGGCGCAGCGGCTCCGGGGCTGCTCATCTACCGCGCCCGGGAGCGCAGCGGCTCCGGGGCTGCTCATCCACCTGCTCCCAGCGCTGCCCGGCACCTCCAGCCAGCCCCGCTGAGAGTGCCGAGTGGCTGGACGGGCACCAACGATCCTGCCCGTGGGAGAGCCCCGGTTCTGGGGGTCCGGGAGCCCCCGTCGCGCAGTGCTCATCCATGGGGGGCTGGTGGGGCCGCGGAGCCGTGCTGGCCTGCCTGCTGCTGCTGCGCCCGCTGCCCTCGCCGTGCTGCCCCGCCGCCTGCCGCTGCTCCGTGGGGAACGTGGACTGCAGCGATCGCGGGCTCCGCGAGGTGCCCCCGAGCCTGGCCACCAACACCAGCGCCCTGTGGCTCGACTACAACTTCATCACCGTGCTGGGGCCGCGCTCCTTCCCGCCGCTGCCGGGGCTGCGGGTGCTCAGCCTGCCCCATAACCATCTGGGGCTCATCCACAGCCAGGCGCTGGTGGGGCTCGGGGCGCTGCAGGAGCTGGATCTCAGTGACAACTACTTGACCGTACTGAGCCCCGAAACCTTCCTGCCCCTCACCAGCCTCACCAAGTTGAACCTGGGTGGAAACAGGCTGAGGCAGCTGGAGCCTGCGGTGCTGCAAGCGCTGCCCCAGCTCCAAGACCTCTTCCTGGAGGACAACCCCTGGGGGTGCAGCTGCAGCATCCTGCCCCTCTGGCGCTGGCTCAGCCACAACAGGGACAAAGTGCGAGGTGAGTGCCCGAGGACCGTGTCCCTAAGCTCCTCACCCACTCCATGCTCGCTGGTCACCCTGTCAGGGCTGAAGCTGCACCCAGCACCCTGGTGCCAGCGACTGTGGGCTTGCAATGGTGGGTGTCCATGGGTGTATGGGGAGGTTCCCCAGGTCCCAGCTTCAGGCCATGGCAGCTCCTGTGTCTTCCTGGGTGTCAGCATCCCTGGGTCTGGTACCTGGTGCCCACCTTGTGCCTGTCCTTGTGCCAGGAGAAGAGGGCTGGACAATGTCCCAGTGACAGGAGCCCAGCGCTGTCCCCAGCAGTGGCATCAGGCCCATCATGTTGAGGGCAAGGTGTGGTCGCAGTGGGCACCACTAGGTGCAGCTAGGACTCAGCGCCTTCAGCCCCTTCCCCAGTGCCTTCATGAACATGGGGCTGATCCTGCATTTCTTCCCCCATGAACCTTGGTCAGAGACACCTCTGCCAGCAAGATCTCTCCTTCTGCTGCCACTGCTCTTGCTTGCTTCCAGCTTGGATGCGTGCCCATCACGTGCTGGGTGGGATCTTCTGTGGTCTCTCCATGCTGGGTGCTCACTGCTCCTCACATGTGTCCTCTGGGAACCAGGCCTGCACCTTCCCTGCCCCATCTAACATCCGCTCCAAAACTATTTTCCAGGGTCCCCTCCAGCACCCCATCTCCCCATCTCATCCCACTCTCCAGTGCACAGGACATAGATAAGCCCTGAACCCTCACTCCTCTCCTTTGTATCCCGCCCTGGGCAATCCTGATCAACCTAACCCCTGTCCTCCTGCCCTGGTCCCATACAAACCTGCCATCCCCTCTGTCCATGACACCCGCCTTGGCCCAGTGGCCCAGGGTGCCCATAGACACTGATTTTCTCTTCCAGAGAAAAGCTTGCTCCTCTGCAGAGTCCCAGAGCAGCTTAACAAGTATCCGATCATGGCCTTTGGGAATGAGTCCTTCAGGCAATGTCAGGAGACCTCACTGTCTGCCCAGCACTACATCACCTTCATGATCATTGGACCGTTCTCTTTCATGGCCAGCATCTTCTTCTGCACCTTCACAGGCTCCGTCGTGGTGGTTTACCACAACCTGCGCAAGGAACCCCATGTCTCGAGGAGATCCTGCATCTGAAGGGTCCTCCCAAATGATGCTGAGCTCCCTCTGCCCTACTGCTGGGGGAGCAGCCTCCAGCTCTGAGCAAGGATGCTTGCAGTATTTTGGAAGGCCACCCTCAGACTGGGGTGGAGGGGGGAGACGGGGGG
>WYDI02023704.1:7510-26352 GCA_009867235.2 Psittacus erithacus | reverse complement strand
ATCCTCGTGGCCCTCCTCTGGACTTGTTCCAACAGTTCCATGTCTTTTTTATGTTGAGGACACCAGAACTGTACACACAGTACTCCAAATGGGGTCTCATGAAAGCAGAGTAGAGAAGCAGGATCACCACCTTCGACCTGTTGGTCACCCTCCTTTTGATGCAGCCCAGGATACGGTTGGCTTTCTGGGCTGCTAGCTCATACTCCCAGCTCATGTTAAGTTTCTCATCGACCAGTAACGTAGCTTGGCTCACACAGGGAAGATTTCTGCCTCACTGCTTACAAATGAAGGAAAACTGAAAAGAGGAAACATCTCATACCAGGTCAACACAGACATCCTTCAATGGGTTTGGGAAAAATGTCAGAAATACCTGAATTACTGTTCTGTCTGAATTTGCTGGAAGACACTCTAACCAGCGCATCATTTCAGCTTTCTGCATTTCTATCTCTTTCAAACATTCAACCATTTTGTATATTTAGATATAAGGCATTTCAGAGCAGAAATAGTTCCTTATTATTACATTTTTCTGAAGCTTCTACCTGGCACCAGTCTCTGGCGCAGCTTTTGAGCAGCAACAGTGTCAATGCAGGAGTTAATTGTAACACATCAGTGAGTTATTAAAATGTGCTAGTGATTTGCCTTCAAAATACCTATTTGTCGCCAAATGAACCAATACACTGAATCAATCCAATATGACCAGCAATACAAACCATTAGGTTTCTCTGTATTTGATACATGGTATTTATTGACATGCACTGATCAGAATATTTTTCTTTTTCCTTAGGTAAAAGCTACCCCCAACACTTACAATATCTATGCATATGAATGACCCTTTGAGACATGGACCTCTTTTGAGTAGGCAAAAGGAATAAAAAACAGCTAAAGGAGCAGACGCTGCAGCAGATAGAAAATAATTTGCTTGCTCTGTTCAGCAGGCAGATGTTGCCCCTGGAGTCAATTGCTATGTCCTACCAGCTTGAAATGGTGTGAATGAGAAGCAAAGTGAAATAAATTGAGAAAAGACCAAACCATCTGTAGTTAAAGTTATTAAAGGAAGAATCATGCAGCAGGAATAGGAATAGCACAGGTAAGGCTTGAATAAAACATGCTGTGTTTGGATATAGATGTTCCAATGACAGTAGATCTGGTAGAAGTATCTGAACAAACACAACTGCTCTTGCCACCCAGGTGATATTTAAGTGCTTCCCTAATGGAAAAAATACTGCCATCGTATCCCTGAACAGCATGATTTCTTTTGACAGAGAGCAGACAAAAGAGTAATCAAACTTAAAAGGTAAGCTGAAAAAACTGATGATGCAGATCACACACTACAAGAAACATAAAGAGCATTCATATAAAATATCCACAGAAAGTGCTACTGTAAATCTTAAAAAAATTAGCAAGCTAATAAAACATCAATCCTTTTCAAACTTACATATCTTTTATTCTTAAGCATTCACTTGGCTGCAAATATTTGTCATCCCTAACCTAAATATTTGGCTTCAAACAGATGTTGCTATAATAAAGTGATCTGTGCTAGCCATGTTTATTAAACTGCAAAGGATTTACTGCTCCAGTGCTCTTCCTCTTTGAATTCAGCTTCTGCTCCTCTCAATGGAAACTTGCTATCAGGTTGGCAAAAGCAGATTTCAAAACACAGTGCAACAGGTTTTAACAGGCCGCTGAGAAAGCAGTTTAAAGGATAAAGTAGTATGAGGCATGGACATCATAACAGGCAGGATCCCCAAGGCAGCTCAAATATATTGCTTATAGAATAATAATTAATTATAGAATATTCTCCCATTACTGTTGAGGAGGTTTCAGTATTCTGTGCAGATACAAGTTCTGAAATGGAAGCTCATTCTAGCGATTTTTGGATAAGTGCCTTAAAACACATTATTTGACACCTGCAAAACCAAAACCTCCCCAAATTTTAAAAATAAATATCAGAAAAGACATTGCACTTACAACTGGTTGCCATCTAAAGTAGTTTTCTTTTTGATCAGATGTGCAGAAATGCTAATACTGGAAGTTAACTGCCAACATTAAAAAAAAAAAAAACAACAAAAAAACCCACCAAAAAACACACACTTTCTGCTGAGATTGCTTTTAATAGTTGAAAATGGACTCGTATAATTAAAAACAGATTGGGACTTTTTGATTCAGATTTCATCTCCTTTAATCATTATCACTGATTAAAGGAGCAAGAAAGCTGAAGTGGGGGATTTTTTTCTTCCTGTTAGTATATAAACACATAAGTACACCAAAACAGATAAGGCATGACTACAAAAATTTTAAGTTTATAATTTAGCGATTGTAGAATTATTATTTATTTGGAACTCCTGCATACTGTCTTTCCTTTCCAACTTTCCAACTGTTCTCCTTGTTCACAAAACTAAGGTACAAATGAAGATTTCTTTTTCTCTCAAAAATAGGCCTCAGCAAACATGAAATTCTGTTTAATAGAAGTGGCTCTACTCCATGTTAACAATATAAACATAACTGGTGTTGAAGTTAGAAATGTCTAAATGAAAATGAATCAGCTGAATCACAACTGAATGACATAAGTTGGAATTCTTGCATATTCTGATACAATTCTAGAGATGACTATTCCTGTGCTACTGACACTGACAACTTCTTCAAGAGGAGTTTTGTGACAGTGAGTCACTAGACATCAGTCCTTGTAGGCCTCTCATCCAATTCATGCAACTACAACAAAGCTTAAAGAAAAAAAAAAAAGTCTACAAAAAGCACACCTAGAATTTACCTTAAATATCTTATTAACTGCTATACTTGGAAGAAACTGAATGTATCTGCTTGCTAGAACATAGTGGCAGTATTTGCTGTTTATGGGACTATTACTTTCAAGTCAGCTGCTGGGCTCTGGAGAAGCACTCTCATTATTGCTCCTAAATCATTAATTTCTTTTTCTTTGACTGCCCAACTACTATTAACACCACCTGAAACACTTTTGCGAATATTTACACAGACATTTGCAAAACTGAAACCCTAAATGTAAGACTGGGATAAAGAGGGTCAATAAAGACAGTAAACAGGATTTAACAATTAATGCACAGTGCTCTGAAGGGACCATTGAAAAACAACACACTGTATTTCCAAAAGGAAAGTGAAACTGAGTTACTAAAAAAAGCACTAACACATTCTTTCATTTGAACCAATGTGTAAAGGTGAAAGAAAGACACCCTTAAGAAGTTTTGCTCATTCTTTTGGACAGATTTCAGTACATGAGCACTGAAATAAGTGTTCTGTGCTCAGTTAACTGGTTTTGTTACCTAAACCTCACTTAAGTAAATGCCTGCAAGATCAGCCATTTCTATACTCCATTCAAGTTCTAGTAGTTATGGAGTAACTTCTTCCAATAACATTCTGCATAGGGTTCAGCAGTCACAGGTCATTCCTCAATTCCAACTGCTAAACTGCATTGTAAACCAGACTAATACTAAAATACAATCTTTCCTTTTAATACTTGTTGGACATACCATGGATGGCTAATGGAAGGAGAAGTTCCACAGTCATTTGGAAGAGATTAGATGGATATACAGGATGACCTAAAGTGAGCCATTCTAGGAAGTTTGAAAAATCCTAATCTAAATGGATTTAAGTTTTGAAACAGCAAACTTCGGCATCTGCATGAACTGTATTCCCTTCTATAGAATCAACGACCATGTATAATTCCAATTAAGCACTGTCTTCCACATCCTAAACCAATGTTCCAATCACCATACTGTAAGAAAAATACAAATGGTCTCTCTCTTGCCAGACAAAACTTCTCCCAAAGTAAGTACATGTTCACAAGTACTTACGCATCATACAAAATGTTCTGATCAGCTCTAACTCACATATCAACAGTATGTCACTTTTTTGTGCCTCTAATTTCTACCCTTAAAGAAATCTTATTAGAATGTTAGAGAAGTTTGTTCCTTCCATTAGGAAGGGTCTGTTTCTTGAAGAGTTCTCCAAGTAATTTATCATTTGTATGAACCAACATCTGTATTTTCCTTAGGATCACATTTTTTAATTTTGTTTTTGTGGGTTTTGGTTTGGTTGGGGTATTTGGCTGGGGTTTTTTTTTAAATTACTGGAATCTCAACCATGTGAAAATGGAAATATACTTAACAGTTTTTCCTGGCTAATTATCCCATAGCCTGTTTTTCACATTTAGTTCTATGGCTATTCAGAAACTATTTTAAAAACAAACACCACCCTAAAAAAATATTTAAAAAATACCACAATATTCAGTTTAGTCATGGTCACTGACACACACTGGTGAAATACTGACCTTTCTAGCAGTTCAGCTTGTTAGTCAGAAAATAACTTAATTTTTGATATAAACCTGCACAGGGCTCATACAGAAAACACACCTTCTTACCCAGTTTTATGCTAGCATATCAATTACCTCAGAGGTAAACCGTTTTATGTAGACAGATTGACTTGCATTCTAACTGGAGAATCCAAAATTTAAACAGGTCTTTCTCCACTTTTAGAAGGCTATTCAGCACAACAGACCCATGGCAAAAACCTATTTGATAGGCTGCCTGGTTTGGGTTTTTTTTTTAAGAACTGCTGATTTATTACTTCAGACTTTAATTTCATCCACAAAAAAAGAAGAATTCAGCATACCTTTTTTTTTTTTTTTTTTTTTAGCAACTATAGTGTATGTTCATATTTTTAACTTGGGAAAACAGGGCAGATTATCACCAGCACCACTTGTCACAAAACTTGGGCAGGCAACCACATAACTTCCTGTTTGTTCACAGTGAGATTAAAGTTGTTCACATTTGAGCAAACATTTCAGCAACAGAATATGTAAACTCTGAAAGATTTTCTTAATCTCAATATTGCTAAGAGTAATGGAACAACAGTCAAGGCTTTCATGTTTTCAAACACTACCCACTGTAATGAGACTATTTCTGCAATTTTTAATGGCAGTTTGCCTCCATATTTGAAAACAGGATCAAAACTACTAAATTTATTCTATATAAACTTCAGAACTATCAGGACAGAGGACATACATCAAGTTGGTGACTCAGGAAAAAAGTGAAAAGCAGGATGTGAAGAGCTGCCACTTCAAGTTTCCTAGGTTATGTAGTCTGACTAGAAAATCATGCAATTGAACCTGTTTAAAAAGTGAACATTTGTAGTTCCTAAATCTACTACACACTCTGGAGATGCATTTCATGAATATAGCAAGGATAGGATGAGGTGACATTCTTACTGGCTGTGAAGTCTAAACCATCTATTCAGAGAACACTCTGAAAGAGCTCTGAAAATTGGATGCTTACACACAGGCTAAAATTAATAATTTCTTAAATTTTGCGTCTTTAAAACCCAACAAAAACACAGACAGCCAAGTTTGCATAAATATCCAAATTTTGCTCAACTTTCTATAGAATCTTGGGGAAAAAACTGAAAAACTGAAGTGTATTATACCTCACAGTTGGTTAGGAAGAATGCTCGCAACCAATATGAAAATCAGTCTCACCTGACATTTAAATGGAATTTCTGTGGGCACAACCCACAACTCTCAGTGAAAATTGAGCTATCAAAAAAATCGATGCATAAGATACATTTAGAATCCTATTTTAATAATAATAAAAAAATACCTAAATTTCGGAGGTCTGACATTTTTTAAGCTTAACCAATTTTAAAGCATTTAAGAGATTATACAGAATTCACAGCAATTGCAGCTATAATTTCCCTTCAGTACAGTAGTACCACAAAAGAGAAAAGAAGAAGCAAGGATATGAACTGGCAAGCAGGAAATAAATTAACTTTCAAAACCCAAAATTTCTCCCTTATATATATTGCCTAGTTTCTAATAATAATTTGATGCAACAGCTCAGTTTGCCTCAGAATTCATATAATAAAATCCACTATTTCACACACCTATTTGAAGGTTCAGTGCTGTCTTGTCAACACAGAACCGAATGGGGGGCGCAATAAAATCCAAAAATATTGATTTGATTCTCCACCATCAAAAGTGTATTACTACATTGGCTCTCAAAATTGCAAAAGCTCAGCAGTATTGCTAATCCCTTCTCTGTAAATTTTTAAGCTCTTTTAAAGTGACAAGCTAACTACCTAAAATCATATCTGGTTTTGGTTTTGTTGGGGTTTTTTCGTGGGTTTTTTGCTTGTTTGTTTACTTTTTTTTCTGTCACCCTCTCTAGATTTCACAAAATATTAAAAATATTTAGAATCATAGAATCAACTAGGTTGGAAAAGACCTTTAATATCATCAAGTCCAATCATTACCCCAGGACTGCCAAGACCACCACTAAACTGTGCCACTAAGGGCGTCATCCACACATTTTCTGAACACTTCCAGGGATGATTACACCCCTTCCCTGGGCAGCCTGTTCCAATGCTTGATTACCCTCTCAGTGAAAAAATTTTTCCTCATAACCAATCTAAACCTCCCCTGGTGCAGCTTGAGACCATTACCTCTTGCCCTATCACTTGTTACTTGGGAGAAAGAGGCCGATCCCCATCTCACTACAACCTCCTTTCAGGCAGCTGTAGAGAGCAAAGATGCCCTCTGAGCCTTCTCTTCTCCAGACTAAACAACCCCAGTTCCCTCAGCTGTTCCCTGTAAGACTTAATCTCCAGACCCTTCACCAGCTTTGTTGCGATTTTCTGGGCCCACTCCAGTACCTCAATGTCTTTCTTGTAGTGAGGGGCCCAGAACTGAACACAGGATTCAAGGTGCAGCCTCACCAGTGCCAAGTACAGGGGGATGATCACCGCGCTGGACCTGCTGGCCATACTATTTCTGGTACAGGCCAGGATGCTGTTGGCTGCCTTGGCTGCCTGGGCACAAGCTGGCTTATGTTCAACGGCCATCAGTCAGCACCCCCAGGTCCTTTTCAGCCGAGCTGCTTTACAGCCACTCCTCCCCAAGCCTGGAGGGTTACATGGGGTTGCTGTGACCCAAGTGCATGACCCAGCATTTTGCCTTACTGAACCTCATACCGTTGGCCACTGCCCATTGATCCAGCCTTTCCAGATCCCTCTGCAGAGCCTTCCTACCCTTCAGCAGATTTCATACGTAACACATCACATTATCAAACCTCTTATATGTTGATAGTTTCTCCACTCCTAAATAAAAACATATATATATGTAACTGTTTTCTCACTATTTTTCCTGTTGCTTTGTAAGCCCACAGATTCCCAGTTTTCAAGAGTAATGACCCCCCAAGATTGCATGCTATTATTTAATTCTGTTTAGTTCTGTCTATGGAAAAGATCTCTCCATCAAACTGCCATCTCCAAAATAAATAAAAGCTCCTACTTTTCCTTCTGTCTACAGTTAAAAATCATTTTTCTCTGGTAAGAGAACCTCATTATTTTTTATCCAATTATACTTATAGGCATCTTCTAGCAGAAATATTATACCTCAGCAAAGCATCCTTAACTGCTTCTCTGTTAGAAGCTACCACAGTGTATCTGAAGTAAAGCACATGTAAAGGGAAACAAGATAAACAGTATAATCATGACCAGCTCAGATATCACCTATTTTAAAAAGTCATTTTTTTTTTTTAATCAAAATTTAGATAATCCAATGAACTAGCTTAAAATAGTATACATTTAGCCATTCAGGCAAAAACACTAGTGAGAAGTTCATGAGTTTTTGTAGGTTGACTAAAAATCTCATGTTTTCAGAATTTATTCTGAGAAGGTGGCTCATGCAGTAAGTTTACAATTAAATAGCAAAAATCATGTCAGCAACTTCCTCCTAAAAGGATACTGACATTTATAATTTACTCTTCCTATAGGAACACTGCATTTGCAACTTAAAAAGCAAGGCATATTAAAAAAAAAATAATGAACATAGTCCCCCAACTTCAGTCCTTATTTTCCATGCATTCTTGAGAAAAGCTCTGATGTTTTCCTTATTAAAATGCCGAAGTAAATTCTTTATTTGAGGAATACAAAATTGAGCTTGCAAGTTTCTTATACCCAAGACAAAGGTCTCTCAGTGGACTTACTGAGACAACAGGCATAGAAAAGCAACAGGTAAAGACTTATCTTCACCTGATCCTGATTCTTAGACCTGATTTTGTCTAATGAAAATTCAGAAGCCATTCTGATTACAGAAAGCTTTAGCATTAACTTATTTTCATTTTTGGAAATCAGCAGGTCCCTGACCTTGTCTTTCTGCTTTCCCATTTTGGAAGATATTTAAGATTTTAAATGTAAAATTATGAAAATGCTGACAGGTCATTTAGAGGTATTTCCTTCCTTCCAGAAGATTTTTTCCAGTTTTGCCACCCTAATATGTTCTGCATTGAAGTTGCTCAGTAACCAGTAATATAAAAAGACATTATTATAAAGTACAATCTAAATCAACAGGATTCCTGAGATGGCCTACAAAAAATGGAACTTGTCAAAAATGTCATAATCAATGTTCCTTCTTCCATGTAAGTAACATCTTTCAGAAAGCAGTAACTCTACCTTTCAAAACCTTCTAGAGAAGGTCAGATTTATTCCACAATGTATCTTAAATGCAGAATTAGAAATTAAAAGATAGAGGTAAAATGGACACTCAAAGATCTTCTCTGCTTATATAATGTATGTGATGGCCAACAAAGTTATCTTGTGTTCATATGTTTTTGAAACTAAATGCACAAAAGTAATAGAGTCTCCCTGGCCAATTAATCTGTTATTCTGAATCTCTCTCTCCATGACTGACACTGGTTTTCACATGATTTTCCTCCTCTTCCTCCCAATATCTGAGGCTTTTATCCCTTCAGTGTTGTTCTCTAGCTTAACTTCTGAGATCATCCATGGCTTTTACCTTTACATCTTCAGGTGTTCAACCACATTAGGGCTCGCCAAAGCTTTCCACTTCTCAGTAAGTATAAACCATCACATACATTCACTTAATAAAGTCAGGAATGTCCACTCTGGATATTCAGGAAGAACTTCAATCAGAATTCAGGTATGTGTACTAAAACTAAAAAGTAAGAAGGACATCCACAATTAAATTACAGTATGTTAAAAAAAAAAAAAAAAAAAACAGCCCTAAGTTTCATTACTTTGAACTTATGAAGATTTACCTAGTTTACGGTGGTATGAGGGGAAAAAAGAGATTGATTTCAAAGGTCAAATATGTGTCCAGTTTAAGAACTAAGTCCAAGATAATTAATTCTCAATAGGAATTCATTACAGTTTGTAAATTAATTCACCTCTTCCCTATCTTTTCAGTGACAAAGGTTCTGGATACATAGATTAAACTTTTAATTCAACCTCAGTTCTATCACCTCATACTCTCACCTCTCCTGAAATTGAAAATAAGAACCATTCACTTGGAAAACCTATTAGTTCCCTATTAATGGACAATGACCTTCTAGTCAGAATGACTGTCTTTCTATTCAGTAAAAACTTTTGTTCATTTGAATTTATAGCAGTGCACTGCCACAGTTAATTCTTTGCTGATGCTTTTATTATTATTAAACTATAATAACTACATTTGCTTCACACAATTCACATTTACTATTACATCAGTTTAACTAGCACGTAAAACCAGAGATATTTACATCAGGAAAGGACCATGTCATTAATCAGATTAGGTTAGTGGTCAGTCTTGTATCTCGCCTAGTTATTATTTTATGTCTGACAGCATCAAAGCCTTCAGGAGAAATTTCTACAAACAACAGAGAAATATCTAACCTGAAAAAATATTTTTTTTCCTGAAGCTGCTGGCACTTGTTTTCTATGTCTGTTTTTTGTTTCTACAAGCTTTATATTTCTGCTAAATCTTTTTTCCAGGTAGCGCAATCAGAACTATTCATAGTATACTAAGGGCACACCTCCAACACGTATAGGTTCCTGTCTGGTAAATTCAACTAAGCTTTGGGAGAAGCTCTCACGTTATACACAAGAAAGATTTTTGAAGGCTTCTTGATGCAGTTGCTGTATTTTAAACTGCTTAATGCCTTCTACATTGAAAACAGTGCAGAAGAGGTTACATATTCAAAACAAAACTCACTCCATGGGCTCTAATCTTCACGCGATTACAGACAGGAGTTCAAAACCCAGCCCAGTTTCTGAGAACTTTTATACACAAAAGCCTTCTTATCAAAGGTGGTTCTAAGCTGTATGTGTCACTACTCATGTTATTTTTTTGACATTTATGCTTCATAGGGGTCTTATCTAAAATTCCCAGCTCTGATTAACAGGACATTGCCTCAACTGATTCTAATATTAATATCACGGGTAAGGAAATGCTGCCCTGCAGCTAGATAATAATTCATTACCATGTTACATAATACCAAGAGACTTGTTAGCATGCAGCATAACAAAGGTACTTGGCTTATACGTCCCTCTGCAAGGAATGCCACTTTTCCTTAAATCAATGAAGAAGACAGAAGGGAAAGACTGAATATTTGAGTATCAGAGTAGTGATACTCAAATCAAAAGTAGCTTTGGTATCACAGAGGTTTTGATAAATCTCATCCTACCAGTACATTCAATGCTGTCCAGCACAGTCCCAAAGCATTCTCTCCTAACAAGACTTTTCAGCAATTAAATTTTCTTCCCCTGCTGAAGATCTTCAGAAAGAATAGCAGTATTAGCACTGCCTAGCCTTCCCCAAGTTCACTGGTATGTCTGATGATTTGCACACATATATATGAGTCCAATGTATAGCAGTGTGCCAACAGTGGAACGCTCCTCCCTTAGAAATAATATAACCATAATGCTGAATTAAATAAAATTACTTGTGACCAGTGACAGTAACCAAGGACTAAGGAGGTAGGAACTAAATTGTGACACTCATTCTATAACAACTGATCTTGCCCTAACATACTGACATTCAGCTAATGAAGGATGAATACTGATTCAAATTACCATTTATGCTGTGAGATTTTAATGCAATATTTGGCATATTACCCTATGGACTAGTATAGACTCTCTAACATCCTCCTGGTGGGATGATATTAGAAGACATCCTCACATTTTAACAAGCAATGAGGGACATTTTCAGATCATATAGAAGCAACTGATTTATTTTGAGAGATCTTCAAAGTGCTGGTGCTTTACATTATCAAAACAAAACAAACAATCAACAGTACACCATATAAGCCAAAAAATCTTTAAATCACAGGAAATTGCTTATTTTGTAAGCAATCTGAAAACGAAAACAGAGCAGCTTTTGTGCGCTTAGGAAAGCTGGCACAAGTTGCAAAACAGCAATTCCTAGCATTGAGTATTAGAAGTTAGATATTTTCAACTAGCTATTACAGCTAGATGCTTCCTGGTTTAAAATACAAAAAATACACAGACTTAGCAACACTATTAGCCAGTCCCCAAAAACTGGTTTGCATCACTCTGAACAGGTTTTACAAACAGCTAATCTTTCACCCCCCAAAAACATGAAGCCCTACAACAGTAGCAATTTACACTGCTAACCACTGGTGGCTTTAAAACTTTAATTGGTGGGCTTTTTTCTAGTTGCCATTTAAAAGCACAATTTTAGATGAGACATATGTCAAAATACCCCTCTCAGTTGGAGGCTATCATATGTTCTTCTAGTCTTGGGCATGCCAAGGCAAAAGTTACACTATGAATAGAAAGGTCTATTAGAACACACCCAAGTAAAAAAGAGCGCTATTTGCCCTGATTTTTTTTATTTTTCTTTAAGAGGTGGCCAAGGGTGGGGCCAATGAACTGCTATATGTCCCCTTAATATTTCAGTCTGTTTTCATTTTTCAAATAGTAATGTGGGATAAAAATTACCTATTGCAGTCCCTTCATCTAAGTTTTGTACATGACTCAACTTACGTTAATGCATTCAAAATTTACGTGCATAAGCATAAAAAGGAATAATTTTACTCATCCCTTACAAGAACCCTTATGTGTGTACATATAAACCAAGTTCTCTGCTGACAGTGTATGACTTTGCATACATGTGATCCCACATCAAATTTATCAACAGTGTAAGTACTGACTGAAAGAAGTCACAGCCAATATTCCTATACCCAAATCCATCAGAAAACATCAGAAAGTTTTCACTTCCTATAAACACAGGGCTAAAATATGCTGTGGATGTCCTAACTCAGGCAGAAGTCACTATTAAAGACCTTTGCAATACCTTAATAAAAGCAGAGAATCATAACGCTAACATTAAAGTAAGAAAAAGATAAATGTTTCTGTAATTTCTGTTATTGACATGACAGGCATTAGAAAAAAACCACAGTTCTTAAGTAAGACGTAAAAGGCCAAAGAGGTGGGGCTGGGGGAGTTGGGAAGAAAGATTCCTGAACTGAATGATGATGTAAACTAAGGCTTTGCAAAACTGTGCTAATTTGCATGTTTCTTTTTTTTTTTGTTTCTTTTTTTTTTTTTTTAACTGAAAATTCACTCCCTCTTCAGGACACCTTATTTGCTTCTAATTTTATCTTTTCTAAGTTTACACACTTACACAGTGAGTAGAATCAGATGCTTAGCAATTGAGAATAAAAAAATAATCAGGAGTCTATTCTGTAGACATGAGTGAGTATCTCTGGGCATGATATGATCAGATTCTCTCTGTGATGATGACATACTAGAAACAATATTCCTTTTAGTAGCAAAACTATAATGTTGTAGAAAATGGAATTATTTTTCTTTATCAAGATTAGTTATACTGGTTTTCTCCCCTTTCAGTGTCTTCAAATTTGTATTACAGTCTTACAAAAATTACACAGGTATGTCAATAGCATACAGTTATACAATATATCCAGGCATTTTCAAGCTTAGAGATTTACTAAATACCAGCACCATGGCTCTGATGTATAAATCACAAAATATTGTGAGGGTTACAAAGTGGTGGTAGAGGCACATAACTCAAAACTTTAAGGCTCTTAGATCTTAATCATGCCATTTACTTCTGTTTTGTTACCCACCATGCTATATGTCTACATTAGTTATCTGGCATTCTCTCTAAAGAAAGATTGCTTTGGGGCTGTATTTACAGAAGCAAGGGATTTTGCATCTCTGAAGTAACCTATAAAGAGGCTCCTGAAGCTTCTGAAAATAAATGAAAATGTTTAGCAGAATATAGAGATGTAATGATTGCTCTTAAAAGACCTGAAATTCTAGCACGTAATACTAGAAGATATATAAAAGACAACTACGCAAACTAGACTGATTTCTAGTCTGATTTCTAGAAGGTGAAAATAGTTTAAAATTTCAGATTTTTGGAAGATAGATAAATATTTTTTTGTAGTCTTAGATAATGTGCAGGCAATGCATTTTCCTCATGATACTAATGCAAGACTGAAAAGAGCTGGTAAGAATAAAGTGTAGTTACTGTACATGTCCTATCTAGTTACCCTCTGCAATATCAGCTGTTGTTCTTAAGATAATTGAGAGCTTACAAAGAAAAAAAAAGCTATAATATTCAGAATATTCAGAACTTTCAAACTTTTGTTTTTTCCACACTAGGGATGAAACTAGAAGTTGCAAAAAATTGTAGTTACAGGATCTTCTCATTGAATATCAACTTACTGCTGTTAACTGCACAAATGCTAACCCTAAGAAGTAGAAAGGAAATTCAGGTCTTCTCTATCAGTCTAACAAGCAATAACACTTACTGGGAGGATGCATCACACCAGTGATAAACTTTCATTGGAAAAAATGGAGAAAACCTCTTATCAAAAATAATTTTTGCAACCGCCTATAGGAAGTGAAGCAGGGTACAGTGCTATGTGAGAAAGCAGTAAAACATTTTTCAAGGGTGTTGAAAACAAGAGAACTATGAAACCCTTTAATTTCCTGACCTCCCAGCTGCCAGAAACAGACACTGTGGTGCCTTTAAGGACCACAAAAAGGCCACAAAACTGCATTCTGTGACTATTACGCTCACATGCATTCTTCTGGAAGGTAGTCCATTTTAGATTATCATGAAAGAAATCAGGCGAGATCTAGGATTTCCTGTCTTTTCAAACATTCCATGGTTTAACGCCAATGCAAATGTAAAATGAGAAGTTGTTTGCATTTTGGTGTGTTTGTTAGGTTTAGGGTTATTTGCTGGTTTGGCTGGTTTTCTTTTCGGGGGAGGAAGCAAAGGAAGGAGAGTCATATTAAATGGAAATTCATATTTGGGAAATGTATATGAAAAAACTTGTTCTGCTTGCCTACAAAAATTACAGTAAACCACAGCAGAAGAAAGGTATTCTTACCAAAAGACAAGCAAACCCCTCTAAAACCCCAAAAACCCACCAAAAGTGTCTGGAAGACAACATGATTTTTCTGCCACAGTCTACAGTCACATCCTGATTTGCTACAAAGTTTGGTCTCACCTACTGCATTAATTTGCAATAGTTTCTTTTTTGGTTTGTTTGTTTTCTACCACCTATTCCCCTATATACTGGCCAACTGTAATTAGGGTTACGTACCTTAGGACTACACAAGCATTTACTGACACCATATCTATACATGACTCCCTGTGACACATGTTCAGTCATCAGCACTAAAATTCCAAACTGATCTCTAGCTGCACCATTACATTTCTTAGTTACTATAAAAATCATTCAATAAAACCACAATACTATCAATTTAGTGTAAGTGTTCAGTCTTAGCTTCCAAAAGGAAAATTAATGTTCTTATCTGCCAAATTTCTTGGTCTGACTCTGAATCTCATACGAAATGTCTACTCTAGATCAAGCCTAGCTCAATATATTCAAGAAATGACTAAAGTAAATGAAGTGACATTCTGGTCAGCAAAGTAAGCAGCTTCAGTTCCTCCAAACCAAACTGCTAAACGTCCTCAGTTTTCTAAATTTCACATGTGAATTCCAGCTACAAACTCTTCATTCACATGTGCTGCATATATTGCATTTCTCTATACATATGGATCTTATTTTGTTATTACAGTCATATTCTAATATTGACCTGGTTTTAAATAACTGGAACTCTACTGAAATCAATTAAATTAAGTCAGATTTATGGTACCACAAGATGTGAGGAAAAGCACATTCTCAGCTCTTGAAAGGATCATGAAACTAAAAATATCTGTCTTAATACAGTAAATAAAGTCTGCATGATATGTGTCTGTAGCAAACACTGAGGTTTGAATGCCTTTAATTGTTCTATAATGATATGGTACTACTATTCATTTGAAAACCAGAGGATTCTTTAATAACCCTTGTCATTTACCTCATGAAAGACTTTTGTAAATTTTGGCTCCAATAATTGGAAACCCAAATTATTGTATCAGTAGAACACCTCTCTATGTCTCAGTTTAATCAGTTTATGAGTCACCCTGAAGTATCAGGTAATATCATCCAAATATTGAAAGGTTTTGTTCTGTGTCACAAACCAACAGAAATTATAGGAATGCAGCAGTTATACTAGGCTACCAGCAACTTACAGAGGTACACAAGCACAGATTTCTCATATGGGGACTAATGCACCATTAGCTTTTTCATTAGTGACAGTTTTCTGTTCCCACATCATGCCACCCATATGTGGCTGCTGCACAGTGCTGCAGCTTCCCCATGGAACTTTAAAGCGCTGGGTTTTAATGACATCCAAAAAAAGTTCAAATTCTGTTTTATACATTACATGAAAATAGCAAATTCCAGGATGTTATTTCTAGAAAACCTTATTTCAGAAGAATTTAAGGTGGGACTTCCAAGTCAAATCCAAACCAATATATCCCAGCTATGCTGAAGTCATACTATAAAGCAGCTTAATTACACTGGCTTTTGTCAGCATTGACAAGAACACAATAAGATATTTCTTCCTTCTGGAAAAATCATTACAGAATTATTTAATACCATTTTCCCTGAGGGCCAGGAGTAAACAACCATCAAGAAAATGAGCAAACAGAAATAATACAACAGCCACATACTATTACAGCAAGATAATGAGGCAACCATGTACACTCCCTGATCATTACCCTGACAGACTTCTCAAAATTAAATTAAACTAAATATCAAGTAAGTTAAATGAACTTACTTGATCCAGGGATATAAACAATTAAAATTTATTTCTTTTTCACATCATTCATATCATTGTGGAAAGGAAAGCAGTGAATGTGTCATTAGAAAAATAAACAAGACTAATCAAACTAAAGTCAAAATTAGTTTAATAGGACTCCTGTAGAAATCACACTACAAGTTGCATGGCTGGCTGTACTTGTCCATGCATCATTGTTTCATCTGACAAGGATGACAAAGAATAGCGTTTTCCTTGTAACATTTTTCCATAAAAGCTGGACAAAAATAGGATTTTCATTGAACAGGAAAACTTCTTGGGTTTCTTCCTCTTTATTCATTTGCCAGCTAAGTCTGAAATGGTTAAATAAATTGAACTAAACTACAGTTTAGTGGAAGTCACTCCAACATGATAAATTATACTTAACATGAACATTACATATTGAAGTCTAAAGATAAGGGATATAACCAGTTACATCACAAACCAAAGTCTATTCTCTTCACATCATCACATCTTACATTCTGTATGGAGTGAAATTAGGTGGTGTTCGTTCTGATTTATAGGAAAAAAATCTAAAATTATTTATTAATTTTGACAAGCTGAGATTCTTCTGAACATTTAGGTATGTTCAGACATGACTACAGGTGCAAATGGGCTTTGCTGTGATTGTACTTCAAGGAACATCATCTTCAAAGATTTTAGACATATTTTTAGGCACATGATGACAATAATAAATTCTTCTAGGTTGAACTTATTTAAGAGGGAGTATGAAAATATCCGGTTCCTATGTGGCATCATGTGCAAACAGTAAAATAGACTATCAGACACTAAATAGCATCTTTTATATGGGAGATACTTAGTTTTTATTCCTATCCAAGTAAGTTCAGCTATCCACTCCTATCTACAGCAGCGAATGCCCTTCTTTTTTTGGCTGGGAGTTTCTTAGCATATGCTATATTACATAAACCATGTGGAAGCCATACTGTTCTAGGTCCCACATTCTATCAACCTTTCCTCCTAAATATTTTACAGTGTAGAGAAGCAAGAAAACAAAGGTGAAGGTGGAAGTCGGCAATAAATTCACTTACAAATGGGAAACTAAGGCCAAGCAAGATCAGATTTTGATGCTGCATAGCCCACCAGTGGCAGGATTAGCCTCAATTTGCAGCCTTAGGCCAGATACTTTCTCTGTGTATGTAATATATACGTATACACAGATATTCTAATATGTTTACATAAACACATGCATTCAGACACCCCCAGTGAGCCTCTAACACATCCTGTCTTGATGTTGTCATTTCCTACTCAAGAATTTCAGAACAATACCTATTACTTCCATTTCCATCTTCAAGCAGTTATGCCAGCTTTGATAATCAAAAGAATCAAGCCCAATTTTGTTTCACCAGAGCAAGTAGCAAGATCCAGACAGCATAATGGGAAAACTTTCTGCCAACTCCGAAACATAATGAATTTTTAATGCTAATCAAGAATTGAAAATACAATGTGACAGCATAAACTTTTAATTTTAAGAATCTTATTAAAGACTTAATTCTAATTCTGTCTTCCTCCTCTAATATTACAGGCTGAAAATGTTTAAAATTTTTTCAAGCTAAAAGAAAGATGAAATATAGGAGCTGGAGCTGGAACTGATAAAATGCTCCAGCTGTTAGCAAACAAGAAAATAAAGAAGCTGTAATATCAAAATTAGTTCCACTGAAGATGTGAAATCATACTAGAAAGGAAATAAAGCAGTGTATTCTAGAAATCGCACAGGCTTCCCTAAATTGTCCCAAACAGAAAGAAATGCATGTATGTATTACATGTTTCCAGTATCACCTGCATGCAGTCCAAAGAAATCATAATGGAATTAGAGAAGAGATTACATTTGTATTTTTTAATGAATTCTTTTCAGTTGGGAGGATCTATCCCCTTTTCCTTACCCTTGAGAAGTGGATGGTTTAAAGAAGCAATGGGAGCCAAACATGCCAAGTTTTATTGTGCAACTGGCCACAAGCATTGCAAAGGTCTCTCAGGACCAGTGCAGCTCAGTGATGTGGCTGGTTGCTCTGTCAGCAGAGCACAATGAATGGGCACATGATCAAGATCAGAGAAATAAGATTAGGCTTTTCCTCCTAAAACCGTTACTTATTATTCTTTACTAAATCATGAAGTATTGCCACTCTAGCAAGTCCAAACTACCACCTTTCTTCATGACATTTTCTCCACGTCCATACCCACCCAAGACAAAGAACAGGATTTCAAATGCTTAAAAATATTCAAGTTTCTTTAAGCCTTCTTTTTCAGTCTAAACATTGGACAAGAAGTTCTGAAGTCATCCAGCTTCAGAGTTAGCACTTTTTAGCACATTTCAATCCAGAAGCTTCTACAAGCAATTAAAATTAAAAAAAAAAAAAAAAAACACACAATAGAATTTTTTAAGGGAAAAAATGATAAAAATAGATCAGTCATAAAAGAGAAACAACATAAAAACTGTGTTATGCAGCTTGAAGAAACATAACACCAAAGAAGATAAAATATAACAAAGATGAAGACTCACAGTAAAATGTAATGGAAATTATAATGGTCAGAAACAAAAGAATAAAATGTTAGAATTATTACAGCAAAGTAAATGAGATGTTGGAAAACGTGCAAAGTATGTCCAAGGATTACTGCCATTACATATTTGACCGGCACTTAGATTAGTAAAGAGGGAATAACAGTGCTAATGGAAGGCAGTAGGACTTGATGACTCAAGAACTTGTTTTGAGCATGTCCTGGGTTCAGCAGTCGCAGTCATTTTTTCTCCTTCTTAGTAGCTGCTGCAGCGCTGTGTTTCTAACTTTCAGTCTGGGAACAGCACTGATAATACCGATGTTTGTAGCTACTGCTTAGAATGT
>WYDI02023702.1:0-14717 GCA_009867235.2 Psittacus erithacus | reverse complement strand
GACAGGTTGTGGGGGGAAAACAAGCAGGCTACATGCTTTGTCTAATTTACGACTAAGCTTAAACCACAACACAAGTGAACTTGAAAATGTCTATGTGAGCAGATCCCAGAGAATGGCAGCTCCTCTCCATGTAAGCTCAAGGGAGACAGTAAAACAGAGGAAACTTATGTTGTGAAATGTAAGACAAAGAAGGCTGAGCAACTTCGACACACCCAAACTCATTAAGATCATATCTCAGTTAAAAAAGAAAAACAAACAAAACAAAACAGAACAACTGATGCCTGTCTATCTGTCCAGGTTAAGCAGCTGTGTATTTCTGTTGCTGCTGCCAACCTCTCTCTGAAAAAATTATGTTCTTGAATCTGTAGGATGTGAGAATCAGAGGGGAAGCGAAGAATGCATGTCATACTGTTCTGACACTACATTGATGACAGATTATTGAGTAGCAAGGGTAAAGTAATCAGAAAAATAACTTATGTGAGACAAGAGTTTCCTAAGATACAGGTTATCAACATCAGCTCTAAAGTGAAGTTCACAAAAACAACTGCATAGGCAGATATTCTGCATGACTTGTATATCTACAGGGAATGAATAATCACTACTTTATAAAAAAATATATAACCACAACAAACATTATTTACATTATTTGAGGCAGCTACTGCTCACACCACCTCAAGATTAAATGCATGATGCGTCAGTGCTGCATTGACGAAGATTGTCAACTATGTTACAAACACAAAGATCTAATTGAATTATTGACTATTTGATTTGGAAAATTTGTTACTTCCACTGCTATATATAACTAAATATAGTTAATAAAAGGAGTAATTACCTCTATATTCATACTTTCTATGCTAACTTATTGGACTATCAGTATTAGTAATTGTTATTAGCTTCCTAATTTTTTAGAAATTAAAGAATTCGCTGCACTTCCAGGTTATACAGATTGCAAATTAACATGTTTCTTATAAATAAATACATAACACATTTTCTAGTACAGCTTTATTAGTGCTTGGAGCAATTTTTAGTTTAGCAGTTCTTAAGTAGGAAATAAAAAGCCCACTAAATGGTAGAATGTCTTCTCGCAGAAAGATTTAGGACTCAAATATAACATGAGTTATGCTGAACAAGTCGAGGAAATACTATGCAGCTCTTTACCCTTGTGAATCAACTCATCTGATCTATTATTTTCTTGAAAGAAACTGGAAGGTCTGAAATATAATTTCATTCTTTGCTACTGTGTTCAGTAAAAATCAAGAGACACAGATTTTTATAAATTTCTTTTCTTGAGGGAGTTGGAGAAAAAACATGACAGAGACCTCAAAACTTTCCTTCCAAGGAATATAAAATGAAGTGAATAGAAGATGGATTTATCTTCAATCTATGCCTAACAAAATACAACTATACCGTAAAATTTACTATTTTGGTTTTGCATAGTTTTTTACATATTTGCATATATATAGTATCATTAGTAATCTATTTTAATGCTAGACAGAGTTCTAAAAATGTGTAGCCTGTACCAGACAAGCACATTGAGAAAATGACAAGAAAATACATATTTAGTAACAAATACTCCAAAAATCTCTATAAAAATGGGTTTCTAGGAGAATGGATTTTCATATTCTGTGAGGATATGATTTTTAAGTAGTTTATTGCAGCGGGCTTAAATTCCAGTTTAGTTTTGTAGATCAGCTGTCCTTGATTGCACAAATATAATAATCTCGAAACCATCCTGGTTTAGTGACTGTTCCACTGTAACACTAGATTGCTGTGCTGGTTTTGCCTGGGGCAGAATTAATTTTTTTCACAGAAGCTGGTATGGGGCTATGTTTTGGATTTGTGCTAGAAACAGTGTTGATAATTTAAGGATGTTTTATTTACTGCTGAGCAGTGCTTACACAGAATCCAGGCCTTTTCTGCTCCCCAAAGCCCCACAAGTGAATAGGCTGCGGACTCAAGAAGTTGTAGGGAACACAGCCAGGACAGCTGACCCCAACTGACTCAAGGGATATTCCATACCATATGGTGTCATGCTTAGCATATAAAGCTGGGGGAATAAAGAAAGGGAGCTGTTTGAAGTGATGGCATTTGTCTTCTCAAGTAACTGTTAAGCACGACGGGGCCTTGCCTTCTGGGAGATGGCTGACCACCTGCCTGCCAATGGGAAGTAACGAATGAATTCCTTGGTTTGCTTTGCTAGTGTGTGTAGCTTTTGCTTACCTATTAAACTGCCTTTATCACAACCCATGAGTCATCTCACTTTTACCTTTCAAATGTTCTTCCCCCATTCCACTGTGGGGGATACTGAGTGAGCGGGTGAGAAATATGAACAATCAAATTTAGATCCCTATTTGACAGTGTCAACTTACAGGACAAAACATTTAAAATTGGAAGCATCTCTTGCTGAAATAGAATGTTTAGAATCAAGCTATCTGACTATGTGTCCATTAACACTGATCCTATCACTGTCAGAAACCAGTTAGACACCATGAAGAAAAAAAAAAAAAGAAATGCTAAACAAATGCTACACGTACAGAACTTCTGCCAGAGCAAAAAAAAAAAAAAGTGCAAATTTACAGTTTAAAAGTTGGGACACAAAAGACAACAGTCCATTGTGAAGTTCCACTCCACTCTTACTAAGTGATCACAAGATAATCATACAGGACAATATATAGGATCTCTGTTCAGTTTCTCCTTGTAACCCAGTAAATACGGTGTTGCCATCACTTGCAAAAAGCCACAGGCTTTGTATTAAGGGAAAAACTGAAACTTCAAGAATTTTCAACTTATCTTGGCCCACCTAGATTTTTTTTAGCTTCTTTACCTGTTACAGCAACTATATGACCAAGTACAGCTGTGTTGTAATGCTGATTCTAACATATCTCTATTCCAACAAATAGAATAATAAGAAGCAGTTATTTTGTATTGAATGAATAATCTATGATGCTAAGGTAAAAAACACAGTATAGAATAGTAAGGGCACAGAATGATATGCCAGATCCCCCAAGGCTGTGAGCAACAATTTAGCGGTCAGTTACACTCATCAGAGCAGTGCAATCTTGGGAGCTGAGCAAAGTGAGTGTTAAGATACAAAGAAGACAACAAAAGTCAAGTAATCCAGTTCAGAAAAAACATATCATGTAGTGACTCCAGATATACCTGTAAGAACAAACTAATGACAGAACAACAAACCAGTGACAATAAGCAGTTACGTTAGCAAATATACCAAAATGATCCCAAGCATATCAAAGAACGAACAGGAAGAAAACACAAACTTTATCATCTCCTAAACCAACCACAGTTAAAGTTACAGATGCTAATGACTCCCTATAATCAACTGTCTTCCCTCTCCCCGCCTCTTCAAGCCAGTGACCTCAGGACGTAGAAGAGCAGCGGAAGTCTTAGCACAACACAGACAAAGGGCTAGATACTGGGAAACTGTTAGTTTTAATTGGCATTATCAGGAATAAGTTCTGAAAAGTGAGTAATTTGCTATGCTAGCATCATAGTAACTGGGCTAATAATTCTCTGATTAGACTTCTAAGTCTGTAATTAGACTAAAAACTCTCGGTTTCAAACGTAAGGTTTGCTTCTTTGACTCAGGTAAACTCTGCAAACTGTACTGCAACCACTGCTAGGATGCAATTTGGATACAAAAAATCGGTAGCCCTTTCAGGGAAAAACTGTTCAATTTACATAGCTCAAACAGGGATCAAAGCAGCTTTCTGTTTTATTCATGAGAAATAATTAACTAGCAATCAGTGAATTTTATATTCATGATTAACAATATAACAGATAAACTACAATACTAGACACTTCAAAATGTTGATAAACATTGCTTAATTTCTAAACATCGTTCTCTAACCAATCCCTCAGAGTTCTATGGGCACCCATACCCACAGAGTTACGGGAATGCAGACACAGGCTGGGTCACAAGCACAACTCTCTCCTTTGGGAGGGCAGGTTACGCTATTCACACAAACTTTGTGGGAGAGAGCGAAAAGTGCTCTAGCTTTTTGTGAAACTGTGCCTCTCCCTACAGGTTGTTAATCCACATGCCAGTGTGAAATCATACCATGGAGATCACATACACACAACCAAGGTGTGTCCCTGCATGTTGTATCCCATACTGTTGCGATGGGAGACTTCTTGCAGTGTCAAAAGAGGTTTGACTACTGCTGTTTCTATTGCAAGATATCTCTACACACTCCACAGGCTTCCTTTTTACATCTTTCTTTCAGAGCTGACTCCTTCATTATTTCAAAAATCTCTTCATAGTTCCCTGGTTACCATTTAAGCAATTTGAGGCTTGTTTTACTCTTTCACATAACCAGTTTCAAGCAAACACTCCCACAGACAGTTTTGGGTGTCCCCTTCACACATACCCTTCAACATTCATATCCTTGTCCCAGTATCTGTTGTTGCCAAGGCTGTGGTGGGCTGCGCTGGCAACCCTACAGTAAAAGACTGGTGGATAGCATAGGCGACTTAAGATTTAATGCAAAAAGAAGGTGAAAAGATCTCAAGTACATACAGAACAGGTCACAGGAAAAGTAAGGAATCAGAAAATGTCAGAGGACCTTAACAGAGTATGACAGGGACCACAGAGAGGACCACTCAGACTAAAAACTACTAGAGATGTCAGAGGCTGACATGACAAAGGAGACCTATGTAGTAACTGACCAATACTGTTGAGTGATCCATTTTACTGTACATCACTTTGGGAGTCTGTTGAAGTTCAGTTAAAATATAATGCCTTTGGGCAGATTCTAAATATAAGGAGTTGTTTTAAGTATGAAATTATGTTAGCAACATGAGAAAATATCTCATTTTGCTCAGAATTTATTTAACCTACTTGTCCTTGTATAAAAGATTCTCTATAACTGCAAGCTCAAGTTTTCATTAATCATTATCTGAGACTACTAGAACTGTATTAATTTTATTTCATGGAACGACCACAGATTCTGAAAGAAGAGTGCCTGTCATGGTTTAAGCCTTGCCACGCAGCCCACTCTCTCACTCCCCCCCTGCCTTCCTCCCTCAGCTCCTGGAGGAATGGGGAGGAGAGTCAAAATAATACAACTCCCACAGGTTGAGATAAGAACAGTCCAGTAACTAAGGTATAACACAAACCACTGCTACTGTCACCAATAATAATAATGATAAGGGAAATAACAAGAGAAGAGAATACAACCGCTCACCACCCACCGGTACCCAGTCCCACCCCAGCAGTGATCCAGCCCTGCAGCTGCACCAGCTACTAAGAAGAAAAAAAAATTATTGCTACTGCTGAGCCCAGGACAGTGCCCAGTATTACAATTACTGTAGAAAAGACAGTTACAGAAAATGCACTAAAACAAGAAAACAGAATCAGATACTGATGTTAACGTATTCAGATATACATCTGTTTATATTCTTGCTAATGAAGTTAGCTCACAATGGCCTTCTTCACAAAGCTGAAGATATTCAGAGATCAAAGTTATTCAATACTAGTCTAGAATCAGCGAATCTTCGGTACAGCTGGATGAGGAACTAAATTCACTTAATGTTCCTGTTTGGGTTTGTGATACACATCCCACACTGTCAGGTGTTTTAAACTCGGATGGAATTTCTTCAAAAATCTTGATAAGGATATAAACTGGTTTTCTTGATGTATAAAAAGAGAATCATTATGTTGGTCTTAATGTTAGTTAGAAATTTTGACTGAGGTACAGATATAGTATATTGGTTTTGCCTATAAATACTGACAAATATCCATATGAAAGTTCTGCAAAAAGTTTCAAAAAAGTAAAATGATTAAAACTGTGCCTTCATGATGAAAACAGGTCAACAGGGTTTCAAAGGTAAGTATTACAAAAGTAAGCTCCCTGATGGCAAAATGCAACTTCTGTGAAAACTGAATGTGACTTCTGATGCAGGATCACCATGTATCTATAAGCATGAGCCTAGAAAACCTCTTGAAGACTTAGAGTTCATACCAGACAGCAGAAATAATTAGATACATCATTCAGGTTCAAAGCTGTGGTTTGACAGAATTCATAGGTCCCAGCTAGCGCAGTACTATGTTCATCCACCATCCCCATGGCACAAAACACTGGGTTAACTGCATGACATGGTTTAAGCCAGGACACTGAACCCAGGACACTGTGCTTAATATGTGGAATCCAGAAGAAAAAGTGGTTAAATCAGAGGTTTGAAAAATGGAAAAATATGTAATTGAGATCATACTTCTTTAGAAAGTGTGTGTGATCCATTTTCAGTTCCATGACTTAAATGATTCAGCAGGTTTCCCTTACTTTCTCAGAAGGAAAATAAAATAATAAATGAATTTTATTAGTGTGTATTATCAAACAGCTTAATTTAAGTAGCACATCATCTTAGCTGATTTTATAAGTAAACCAGTCTTAAAGGAAAGTTGTTACCTTTCTGTGTCACATGCAAAAGCAAAATCTCAAAAAAGCTTTATTGTAGCACAGACATATTAAAATGAGGTAGCAGAACAAATCTACATGTATCTACATTCCAGACAGCTACGCTCATCCTTTAGGAATAGATTAATGTCTAAAATTATTTTAAGTTAATGAAGCTGTTTGACGAACATATTATCTTTCCCATCAAACAGTATTAAAGACCGCAATAATTTCGTAACACTGATTTAAAGTTGCAAACATACATTCACCAATTCCGAAATGAAATTTTGTTCTATACCAAAACACTGCAGAACTTTAGAATTCATTTTACTGGTTCTCCAGTTTAATTGTAACCACTTTTTATTTTCATATGTATATATGTGTATGTGTGCATCTGGATGGATGTATGTTTATACGCTGGTTTCAACATCAAGAAATTTGCTTTTATATAATAACTCAAGATAAAAGAAAGAAACTGATAATCCTACATAAATGATAAATTTATTCAAAATAGCCAGAAGCAGTTTGACAGATGAGATAATCTATACTATTTTCATAGCAAATGGCAAACAGACATCTGGATACAAGATGTTCTTGAAGGCATTATTTATAAATAAACAGATTAAAATTCCAAGATGGAGCATAGTATTTTCTGAGGTGCCTAAGTGGCTTGCAAACCACTTGCCCTCATCTCAGATATACTGCAACCTGGAGCTGATTTTTCACACACGTCTGCATTCTACAGCAGAAGCTGTGGCTATTTACGTACTACCTTGAAAAGTATTCTATATGAAACTTCATGCCTTCAGTGAGGTGTCAAATTGCTCAGTTTCTGCCTGATGTTGAAGTTGCCAAGCGTTGATAAAAGTATGGTGTTTTTTGAGAAAAATAATATAAAGGTTTAAGTAACACATGTAAGGTTCCCGGCAGAAGGCACAACATAGGAGATACAGGTGATGAGGAGAGAAACTGGGGGTGTAAGACTGGCATATAAACTTTGAGTACACCCTAAGTGCACACATACTTTGGGAATAAATATGTTCTGATTACAGTGTGAAGAACAAAAACTGAGAACAAACAAATACACTTTACCCATAGATGCAACTCAGCTTAAATTGACTGAGTTACACAAGTATGAAATATGAGAAAATGTTGGGTAAATGAGGTCCTGCTGGCTACTCTGGCTCTATTTATCAACATCTCTGGCTCTGAACATACAAACCACACGTACCAGAAACTTGCTTTTATAATTATCATGACATGCAGATTCCTGCAAATAAGTTATTTTCTCAAATGTAAACAGATGAGCAAAAAACTGCCCTAACAGTGACTTTGATAATAACAGCACCCATAACAAGGCAAGACTCTGAAATTAAAATCTCAATGAAGGAAAAAATCTTAAAGTAAAACAAAACTAACCCTACTTTTTTTTTTTTCCTATTCTTAATTTAGAACAAATATTATCTTCTTCATTTAAAGGTGAGCTGCAGTGCATAATCATTATATAGCCCACTGAGATTACAAAATCTATTGCTATATTCAATCTTTTTAAAAAAATAAAATGAGCAGAATGATGAATGATATTTTGATTACAGAGATAAATATGCTGAGAAAATGATCTTATGCATATTAAATACTGAACTGGAATGCTTTTACTTTTTATAATTCAATTCTTAAGAATAAACTCTTAGAACAAGCCTAATGTCTGAGTAAATTACTTTTGAAGTAAAGAAGGTGATGTAATTTGAATACAGTAATATTTCATTTATGTAATTAGCAGATTAGCTCCTCAAGGCTGGCTCTACGTAGATACACTTAAGATCAAAAATACCACCCTGGTAAATATACACAGGCTGGCACACTTAGTTTATTTTGGTGAATAACCAAAACTGTGCATTGCTTTTATTAATGATACCTAATGTGTCATCTGTGTAAAAGACTATACCTACATTCAGTTTCGTATTGATACTTAGTTTGTCACAGACATTCTTGAAAATCAGCCCACTGTATAGCTGCAAAGACTGGAACATGCAGAGTTCAATGCTTACATTCTGATGAACTTCAGCGCTTCTGTCTGTCACATAAATCACTAGATTAACCACTCTTACAAAGGCAGTTCACTTTTAAATGTGTTTTATCATTAATCCAGTTGGTGTTCCAGTAAATTAGGTTAACCTGCAATAGGTTTTTTGAGTAAAATATCCCTTGCCACACTAGAGTGCTCTGTGCACCCCCAGTCTCACCCGAAAACTGATCAACTGTTTTTTGTCACTGACAAATTTTATAGAGACTGTATAAGCTACATATCCCACATGCCACTAAATATCCAAGTTGTCAACAGAACCACAGATTGGCAGCTGAGAAATCATCAATAAAAAATGTAAGGAAAAATATACTTTAAAGAAATAAGAATGAAGCAATCTAGTTTCAGTCTGAACTTAGAGTGGGCAAAGAAAACGCACATTTCCTATGGGAACTGGGATGATGTCTAGTAACTGAAAATATTTTAATCCAGTTCTATCATATGCTCATATCTGAAAATTTGTGTTCTTTAGGAAGTCATGATTCTACACTGTGAAGCTCTGTCTTCAGCTGCTTAGAACTTTGTTGGTTTTCAGCTTTTCTGGAAGAATTTAGGAAAGGCTAGCATTATTCATAAAGCTCAGTTCATCCACGGGAATTCTGCAATGTCTGGAGAAAAGAAAGAGAAAGAAACAGAAAAAGAAAGAAAGAGAAAAAGAAAACTGTTCATCTGAGAAGCCCCAGTGCTTCGGAGCATGCATCTCTTGCACTGATACCAAGGACACTGTTTACATATGCGCTAGTTAGCAGCCAAAGTAAGCCTGTCAGCTACATTGTTACATTCTTCAACGATTTTTGTCCATAATGAAGACAGACATTCTCTGCAGATCTCACTGTGGATGAAATACAGACTTTTTCCTAATGAAAGAGCTAAGCATGCTACTTTCTACATGTGTAAGGGATGGCCTATCTTTTTCTAACATTTCTTCTTCTGACTTAAATTGGCATTGGACTCAGGGATTAAAACAGGAACATCCTGTACGTTCTGACAACTAAGCAGCACAATAGAAAAGAGATATGGAAAAGCAAAAAATACCTGGGAATTGGTAGTTTGAATGACAAAGTTTTGCTACAATCACAATACTTGAAGGATCTCTGAAAGGACAGGCAGAATGCGAAGGCCAAAGAGCAGAGGAATGAAAAGAACTAGTACTGATGAGGAAAACAGAACCAGAGGAGACACACTGATAGGATTTCTGGGTTGTGGGTTTAGACTTTCTCAGTATTTACAACCAAAATTGTGCTGTGAATATATTCGCATAAAAAATATGAGTAACTTAAAAAATAATGTCCTAGTCCTCTAAAGATGAACTGAATAGACAGTTGGCAATTTTCACTGCAATGCCTCTAAACTTCATATAATATGGAAATACTATTACCATTGTAAATAATTAATAGAATCCAAATCATTCAGATTCCATGATAAAGGCACCTTTTTATTCAAGAAAGGACCTTGTGAATTGTGGGTTACATGAAACCTGAAACTGTATATTCCCTGAGAAGTTAAGTGATAAATGTTGAAAAATGCTGTGAATATACAAGTTCACTTCGACCCCTCACTATTGAGAGGTCCATATTTGAGGCACTACTTCTGACAGATTATCTTCTATGACTGCTGGAGCTACTCAATCTAGCCTGTTTTCTTCAGCACTGAAATGCTCCGTCACAGACTTGTTTGTTGAGATGACCTCAGGCTGCTACGCGTGGCAGCTCTCACTAGACTTTCAGTGGTAGATCTCCCCACAAACCCCACTCTTCACCAAGCAGAGAATGTTCTATAGGAATAGATGCTTTCCAGCAGAGAAGCACAGAAAGAAGCTGAACTAGAGTTACTAAACCAGCTCAAATTTTAGTATTTTCTAATTGTCAAGCCCTTGACCTGAGGGTTTGATGTTCTTTTATTTTTTTTTGTTTAATGTAATAACCTCTTTCTGACATAAAGACCAAAACAAAATCTATAAATTATCCATCAGACTTTTGTAATTATTTGCATTATGTTAGATGGCAAATGATAAATACAGCACTATACTTACATGATTAATGCACAATATGTCTTGACACTGTAGCTTTTCAAGGAACCATTAACACAAAAGTGAACCTAAATGTTGATATTTGACTAAGTTAACTATTTAAAAATATATTTGTGACACACAAAGACTTGTAATGGTTTTGAAAACCTCACTTTTTTTTTCTTTTTTACTAAACTAACATTTTTATTCACCATAAATTATCTGCTTAACACACAGTATTTGGAACAATCCTGTTTGCAGTATGAATTCAATTGATTTCTATAGATCTCCTGCTTCCTGTAGGAATCACCTTTATATTTCAAAATCTTAAGATTTCAAAATGATAAACACATTTTTATTCTGTTTTTCTACTGCAGTTGCATGAAAAATTATGTGATGTAAAATGTTCTGCTTTGACCTGCTCCATGTAATTTCTTGCAGGTATCTGGACTGAAGTAGTCACCACAAATGTCATAGCCATGATGAAGAATATGATTCTTTTCATTGTAACACCTATGCTTTATATATATTAGCATTAATATACACTTTCAGAGCAATTAAGATGTTTAAGGAATTTTACACCACCGTAACCATTATCAAAATTAAACATCATTAAGCAGCTGTCCAGTCTTTTAGTTCTCAGCTGACTTCATAGCACTACAAATGGTTAAGAGTAGAACAAAACAGATCTGGAACAACTATTCTAAGTCAGACAAAAATAAAAAAACAATAGCTTGAGCTGGAAAAAAACCACACAATAAAGAGACAAGCACGAGTAAAAGGCACAAAAATAAAGACTGAATAATATGTAACATTTTATAATGTTTTAAAAGTTGCATCAAAAGTTGTGTCAATGAGGAAAAGAAAACTAAGTTTAAATGCCCCAGTAATTCTCTGATGACTAAAGCACTCACATTACATCCTTGCAAAATACACAGCACTTTTTAATTTTTTCTTAATTTTAGGATAGATAAATATTACTCTTTGCCTGTGGTACATCTTCTGTACCTTAGCCATCTACTGGCATTTTATACCCAGCATTTTTTACAAGTCTGCTAAAAAATAAACAAACATATGAAAATTCATTAAAGCACTATGTTCTGATTAAAGTCATTAAAGGGATACAGGTGACAAAGGGTGACATGCACTGTCACCCACCTGGCAATGAAAAAACAGAAATTAGTATATTTTTTATGTGATCTTCCATTCATACTTAAAATAGAATGTTTCAATTCTAAGCAAAGAAAGAAAATGTAGTTCAACATTTTTAACTCAAATCATAGTCTTAGTTCAAACCTCACAGCAGCCTTCCAGTATCTGAAGGGGGCCTGTAAGGATGCTGGGGAGGGCCTTTCCATTAGAAACTGTAGCAACAGGACAAGGGGTAATGGGTTAAAACTTAAAACAGGGGAAGTTTAGATTGGATATAGGGAAGAAGTTCTTTGCTGTAACAGTGGTGAGGCACTGGAACGGGTTGCTCAGGGAAGTTGTGAATGCTCCACCCCCAGTGGTGTTCAAGGCTAGGTTGGATGGAGTCTTCGGCAAAACAGTTTAGTGTCCATGGCAGGGGGGTTGGAACTAGATGATCTTAAGGTCCTTTCCAACTCTAACTATTCTATGATTCTACGATAATGCTGACACTAAAAACTGAAGTTTAGCGATCCCTTTCCAACAGATGCAATGCAACATAGGGCTTGAAAATAAAAAATGCTAATACCCTGGTCAAAGTGAGAATTCCAAGACAGTTGCCAAGACAGTTTGTGAGAGCTTCAAAAGACTAGCATGATTAAAATGGTGCCGCTCAAATTATCCCAAGATTCTCAAGCAAATTTCTGTTCTCCAGGAGAATACCAAGACTCCACAGTGCACAGTCATAACTGTCAACTGTATTAAATTTTGAGAGGGCCCTCAAGTATAAGCACTGAACTACTGACTTCTGAGAACTAAATCATCTGCATGTAATACCAAAGCAAAGCAATTAATGGTAGCCCAAATCACGTGACACACAGAAACTGAAGAAGACATATATAATGAAGTCCTGGTCCCTCCATGCTAGCGAGCATTTCCAGAACTTTTACAAAAACATTTCAGCTCTTTCACAGCATTAGCTACCTGAGCAAATGAATGATCAGTGAGATCTTATGAGTTTTATCAATAGTTACCCGTGACTGGGAAAATTATTACAGTGAGACTCTACAGTCATCATCAGCACAGTTTGTACTAGTGAAGATTTAATATATAATATTGTTTCTTTTATTACGTCCTGTCTTCAGGGCACATACAGTGCACTTGATACTTGGGATTTTGATTTCTGAGAAACTGCAATGGAACAGGAGAGCAACTAGAATCAACAGAAGCTTCACTATAAACAAAGAAACCCATACATAAAGCTAATATCAAAAAGCAAATTCTGTACAGTTCAAATTCATTAACCAAATTTGGAGGATGGTTTTGCATTTAATTTTGCTGTTTCCTTGTTATTTGTAAAACAAACTACCACTTAGCCTCATAAGTAATATGTATATTAATGTCTATGTTTATTACAAAGTTATCAATGCTCATGGAGTACTCCAGCACTTGCATGACAACTGTCACGCTGATCTTATCAAGGAATTAACCATTTTGTATTCAGAGGAGTCTTTACATAATGTACAATAAATATGACATCTTGACACCGTGTAAGTAATGAAGAAAAGCAAAAACTGAATAATGGAATACTTTTTCCTGAAGTAAACATTGAAATTTTATACATAAATGAAGTTGTGTACCTGTTTAAAGGAAAACCAAATAGAGAAATTCTATTTTAAAACTGTCCTAGTGCACATGCACAGGGAGCTGAAGTGTATTCATAACTTTAATTCTACCAGTTTCTCAGTCTAGCTAATTTTATTATTTTTTTAATCCAGGGGACAGTGATATTTCTAAAGGCATTTTTAATAAGGTGGCAACACATTCTAACTGTCAGAATTAGCAGTTTATTACTAAAAATGTCAACACTAATCATACAAAAGAAATTTTCAAAAACTTGTAGGGGGAGTGGTCTCTTGCAAACCCAAAAGGAAATGCCTTTCTAACTTTTGTAATGGAGGCAGATCTCTCTCTCTCGCACACCTGTTGTTGTCTCCAGAGAGAAATGGCTTAGAAATGTAGAACTCTTCAAGGGAAAAAGCAGAACAAATTTTTTTAGCTCATGTATTATCATGTTGCTTGTTCGCTGGTTCTGCTACGGTATTTTGTTGCTACCAGTGGTCTTTCTAGATTCTTGTTTTACAAATGTTAGCAAAACTGCATTTGTGGATGAAATTACGAATGGAGCAAAATCTGGCCTTGAATAAGAATGGCATTTTGATTTTTCAGATTGATAGCAGTAGTCAAGGGTACGGATCCGCTCAAGCTCTAAAACAAGAATGAAACACTGAGTATTCTATTCTAAGGTCTATCTATTGGAATAAGTTCAGAATCCCATTTCCTGAAACCTTTCATCTTATGTGAGCTGATCCTGTGGGACTGAAATTATATTGAGGCCATGATAGGGCAAATATTCAGTCCGACAAGGATGCACTGATTGGGTTTTTCATGCATGGAAGTTACACTGCTTAAAAAGTGCATGTAACTGAAAAAAGCAGATCCTCACTCAAAAGTAACACATATATCTATTCATGGAAAAGGTATAAAATATCCATATATATCTATAGTTCCTTGTCTGACTTGGCAATTTTCCCTCAAATAAAAAATATTTTGCATTTCTTCCCTGTATGATTTTTAATACTTATGACTTGGAAAGGACTACCTGTATGTTTCACAATAAAAATTAGGATAGAGTTTAACATCAAAATATTATTTTCACAGGACTACATGCAAATTAAATATATCCTTATTACCACTTGTTGTGGTTTAAGGCCTGCCACGCAGCCCACTCACTGCCCCCTCCCTTCCTCCCTCAGCTCCCGGAGGGACGGAGAGGAGAATCGAAAGAATAGAACTCCCACAGGTTGAGATAACAACAGTCTATTAACTAAGGTATAACACAAATCACTGCTGATTCCTGATAAAGGAAATAACAAGAGAAGAGAATACAATCACCACACCACCCGCCGACGGATACCCAGCCCCACCCCAGCAGTATCTCCAGCCCTTCCGGGTAACTCCCAATTTACATCCTGGGCATGATGTGCTGTGGTATGGAATACCTCTTTGGTCAGTTTGGGTCAGGTGT